>FIZR01024577.1:0-13984 GCA_900060175.1 Ferrisia virgata | reverse complement strand
GGGGGTTAAAATTTTTTTTTTTTTTTTTTTTTTTTTTTTTTTTTTTTTTTTTTGTTATTTTATATAAATGTTATGTATTGTCTGTTTTTTTTTTTATTATTCCATTTTGATCAGTGGTGGATAAATTTTTGGGAATTTATTCATCTAGAAGGCGATTGAATTGAAATGTTGGGATGAGTAAATGCAGAGGGTGATTTTTTTTTCTTTTATTCAACAACTAGATTACCACAAACAAACAAATACCCATCTTATATTTTTCATTATTTTGTAAGTTTGCGGAAAATATGTAGAAGTAATTTAAATTCACTTTAAAAATAAACCAATAATTTTTACTCGCAATCAGATAAATACGTACTATATTGAAAATTTGAGCTATGTTCTTTCGATATCATAAAAATTGGGACATTTTATACTCGAAACATTATGAAGATGGTTTCAAACAAGGCATATTTATCCCTCATGTCATTATGCTTTCATATGGTTCCGACTCGAAAGCCGAATATTACATTTTGAACAGCTCTGGTTCCAGCTCAGCAGCTCAGTATTACTTTTCGTAGGGTTCCAACTTCTGCTTCGAAGCCTGGTATGATATTTTAGTGGACTGTGGAGCATGGTATGGTATTTTAAAGAGATCCAATTCCGGCTCAGGAGCATGACATAACTTTTTACTTAGCTCTACTCTGTGAAGCTCTTAAATTAGCTTTGAAGAAACTCCTGTTTAGCCTTTTACGTAACGTGTAGTTGAGATTGATTATCAAAGTTCAAACAGATTTGAATTTAATTATTGCAACTATGCTAACTCTATAATACAAACTCCAACTTCAGCATGGTATAAGCTCTGTTTATTCTCGTTGTTCAGCTCTATCAATTTGAAATGTCAGGTTTTAGCTTCTGGCTGCGGTGTCAAGCATCTTCTAGTCCAAATTAGGCTCCGGCTTCGATATCAGTACTACGCTCCGACTCCCGAGCTAAGCTCTATCAATTCTAAGATTTCTTTGCGACTCTAGAACCAAGCTAGTTTTATTCTGTATACTACGTCTTCGGAGCCAGGCCAGGCCTTGTCCAGTTCAAATATTGAGATTGCTGGATGCAGAGTCAGGTTACAAAAAATAGCTTTTTCGGTCGATTGGAATGATCGAGCTTCGGATCTGTTAGGCTCCGATGGACTCTTCCCAAAACAAATATTAAGCTCCAAGCTCTGACTCCATCGTCATGTTAATTTTATTCCAAACATCGAACTACGATTTCGAAGCCAGGTTTCCTCCAGTCCAAATTTTGGGCTACGTTTCCAGAGTCAGAGTGTCTTAATTTTAAATATTAAGTTCCAGGCTCCGGCTCCATAGTCAGGCTAATTAGCCTGATTTTCCATGTCATATTGTCAATAAAAACCATGCTGTTACGGTCTACCGACCTACGACGGATGGAGGGGGGAAGGGGAGTAATCAACAAAATCCTTTTGGAATTCCAGAAGTCCATTACGACCATTTTTGGCCATGTCAAATATTTATTTTTATTTTATTTTTACCCGAAAATTAAAAAATTACTTTCTCAGCTCGATAGTGATCGAAATCGATCAAATTTGACGAATACACTTCGATTGGCATGCCATTTGATATTGTGGAGTGGGGATGGCTTCGGGTCAAAATTCAGTTTTTCCCAAATTTGGAGGAAGGGGTGCCGAGGGGCCAAAATTGCAAAAATTGTTCGCTTTTGAGCCAATCGATGGAGAATCCAAAGTTGTATAACGAATCGAAAAATCCACTTTCTAGGTCAATTAGGAGGGGAGATGTAAGGGGTTTCCCCTTTTTGACCTTGATTAAGAGTTCTTCCTCCTCTATCTTCCCCTCCCAAATTAAGCTAGGAAGTTGAAGTATGGTATGTAGATTTATTAGAGGTCCTGGATGTGTCTTTTGGAGGTCTCGGCTTTTGAGTCTCACCCCCCTCCCCAGGTCTTAAAAATGTAGCTGTTTTGGTACGTTTTTCTTACTTTTTGGCTTATTCCTCGCATAACTCCCCTCCAAATTGAATCGATCCAGGAAATTAAAATTTAGTATGTAGATTTAGTAAGAGGATTTGACTTTTAAACTCCATTGAACTTTCCTTCCCCCTTTTCTACCTTCACCACTGATTAGGAAAAAAGCATTTTTCAATTCTCACAATGAGAATATCAGTTACCATTTTGCAACACGTATCAACTCGGAAAAAATGTCTACCCCCCACACCTCCCACCCTTGCCCCATCATACCTAATAAAAACATTTTTTTTTTATAACATAGCCGTAGAACATATTAAAATTCCTCGAGGGGTGGGAGGTGCGTGGGGTAAAAATTGTTTTCCCAGTTGAAACATGCTATAAAATTGGAACTGATGGACTGCTACAATCTGACGCGTGTAAATTATTATTACATTAATTTTTCCTCCTTCAAATTGCAGTTTGGTGGCAAAACTCCACCGAGGGGAGGGGGGTCAAATTCAAAAATTATTATCATTTTCGAGCTCAGCGCGAAATTTTAAACCGTTTTGATATGTCGCATTGCTGTTTTTAAATGAATTTTTCTATTATAACGGAGGAGGGGGGTGTTGGAATGGGATTTGGAAATTTTTTTGGAGGGCCCGAGGTATGCTAAGTGCTGAAACTAATCAGCCACAATTGTCTGATTTACGTAAATTCCAATTACATTTCATCTAAATGGTGTCACTTCTTCGGTTTCCTCCTCAAATTCAAGTTGGGGGCAGAACTATATCGAAGAGGGTCGAAATCAAAATTGATGATGATTTTCGGATTCATCGCGAAATTTTAACCTATTTTGTTATATCACATCGCTATTTTTGAGCAAGTATTCCATGGTTTAATTTTGGTGGTGGGAGGGGGGGTAGGTGTGGTGACCAACCTGTTTATTTTTATTAATTCGCATTGTGCAGGAATTTTTCGGAAATTTTTACGAAAATCGACTTTAAATGGTTTCATTTAACAAAATTTACGAGTATTTTTTGGTTCTCACCTATATTTTGGACCAAAATACATAAAAATTGCGCTTAAAGTGTAATAGAATGCAGTTGTGCAGGATGCAACGGAGAAAAATTACACTTTCGATATCGGGGGTAGTACCTCAACCGAAATCCGTCGATTTTTTTTTGGCTCGGGCCATGTCCTCTAAATCACCTTTTCAGGAGCCTTCCCCCCCCCCCCCCCCCCACTTTTTCGAATAAGGCTGATAGCATCGACAATTTGGCAGCTGGTTTTTTTTTGGTTCTCAAAAAAGATCGCTGTACGAACACTTGTTCGTATTTGGATTGTAGACTACCACGTTTGTTTACATTGAGAATCCATACCTTCTTCATTGCTGTTTTGACTTTCGAGCTAGAGGCACGATTTTCCATTCAAACTTAACCACTTCTGCGAGTTCGATGAAAATTTGAGCTATATTTATTCTCCCTACCCCATCCTAAAGTACTTGGTGCTTACTATCTCATAGCCTTAGTGTACTTACTTGGTTATAACTTGCAAGTTAACTTATATATCTCGTTTTGATGTTTCATTTCGTATTAAAATGCTTTCACGAGTTTTCGCTTTGTTTATTTAGGAAGGAATGAAACAAGATGACTTACCAAGAAGATTATGTTTAGTATGTGGCGATATTGCATCCGGTTTTCATTATGGAGTTGCCTCTTGCGAGGCATGTAAAGCATTTTTCAAGAGAACCATACAAGGTAATTATGTATACAATTTTTTAATACCTTTTTTTTTTTTTCACATTGTCTACCTCTAACAGCTTTATGTATTTTTTTTTGATTTATTACGACGTGACGAGTTTTTATCTTTCTTCGGCATTTAAGTAGCTCTATAAGTTGTAGCTGTATCGTATGCGAATAAATATTTTCATTCGTTGTTGTTTTTTAGGCAATATCGAATACACCTGTCCGGCGGCTAACGATTGCGAAATAAATAAAAGACGCCGAAAAGCTTGTCAAGCTTGTAGGTTCCAAAAATGCCTTCATATGGGAATGTTAAAAGAAGGCGTTCGATTGGATCGGGTTCGTGGTGGAAGGCAAAAGTATCGACGAAATCCAGATATGTCGCAGTCTATGCAAAGTTGGCCTTCTGTTATCAAATCTACTCCTTCGTTAGAAGGTAAGTAACGTTTTATTTAATGTAGATGATTATTATAGATTTTTTGAAGAATAAAAAAAATTGGTATTTACTTGTTTTATATAATTATGTGTTTTTTATTTTTAAATAGATAATAAAATTCTAAGTGCCTTGACTACGTATGAACCAGAAATTCTACTTGCTGCGCATGAAAATAACGTTGTCAATGATCCATCTTTGAAGATAATCAACGTATTGAGTGATCTTTACGATAGAGAGTTGGTCAGTACCATTGGCTGGGCTAAGCAAATACCAGGTTCGAATAATAATCATCATTTTGCGAATACGTAATACCTATTTCAGCAGCACAAATGTAATACTAATTTGGTTTATAATTTTTCATTCCAGGTTTCACAGAACTATCACTTAATGATCAGATGAGACTATTGCAGTCAACATGGGCTGAAATTTTAACTCTAACAATGACCTTTCGTTCACTCAACTACGGTCATGGCAAATTGAGATTTGCCTCAGATTTCGTCCTTGATGAAAGGCAAGCTAAAGAATGCGGAGCATTAGAAATATACCATCTGGTATGTGTCATCGAGAATTTTATCATTTTCAATCTGCCTTCTGTTTTATATGAAAAATCGTACTGGTTACGAAATTTTGAACGATTCGTGAATTTTATTCGTACACACCATTTCGTTACTTTGTCTAAGCAGTCTTATTAATTGTTTTCCATTGGACTGCGTTTATACGATCTCAGGAATCAGCTTAGAACACTTTGCAGAAAGTTGATTATTACCTTAAATAGGTCATTTTTAAATATTGCCTATCTTCGTGAAGATGTTATATTTTCACGATGCACTTTGAAGTCGATTAATCTGAAATGTCAGCGAAGCAAAGTTTACTAGTTTAGGTTATTTGATAATTTTGTTGAATCAGCATATTTAATTACATCGTTGAAGGTGCAAATTTTACTGTTATGTAGATTAGAAAAATTAAAAAAAAATATATATTTATATTTTTTGTGCGTAATAGTTCGAAGAAGATGTGGGCCTTCGTAATAATATAACTAAATTAAACTGGATTAAATTATTCTAAAATTTGTACAAAAACTGTGTCTGGCATTTCCCTTTTTCTGGTGTAGCCTTCGAAACGATTTTAAATTTTATTTCATGTACATCATGCGAATGTAATTCAGTTAACGAGTCGCCATTTTGAAGATTTTCGCTTTCATAAATGAATTTTGTACGATTCTGAGTTCATAATGAAATTGAAAATTACTTCACAAAAAAAAAATCAGCAACATTTAGTGTTCTGAACTCCTAAATTAATTAAAACACGCTCCAACGATTATGGGCGAATTGTTTTTATCGACCTAATAAGGATTAATATTATTTGGACGTTCAAGATTAGGTATTAAGTTGGTGTTGACCAGTTTTGGGACAACCTTCTACAAACACGAATAAAATTTTATTGGCGTATAGAAAAAGAGGAGGAAGTGTCAAATGAACACCAGTAGTATTTTTTTTTTTTTTTTTTTTTTAAAAAAAAAAAAAAAAAAAAAAAAGGGAAAAAATTTAAAATTTTTTTTTTTTTTTTTTTTTTGAAAAAAAAAGAAATCGAAAAAAGAGTGAAAAAATTTAAGATATTTTTTCCTTTTATGGAAAAATTTCAGATCACTGATGTGTGATGGTAAAATCAAAATTTAAAAATTTACCGAATAAATCTCGAAAATCATTACCGTATAGGTTCCGAAAAATTTAACAAAAATAGATAAAAAAGTGCGAAAAATTTATCAAAAATCACGAAGAAATGTTAAACAAATGAGTGGAAAATGACCGAAATGGTGAAAAAAACTGTTGAAAATGATTAGAAATTGAAAAAAATTTGACGGAAATGGACGATAATTGACCTAAAGTATGAAATAAATCGTGAAAGATTATTGAGAAGTGGTTAAAAAATTCATAAAAATGGATAAAAAGTGAAGAAAATTAATCGAAAATCACGAAGAAATGTTGAAAATAGGTTAAACACTGGCTCGGTTTGTGGAAAAAATTATTGAAAAATGACGAAAATTTTGTAAAAATTCATTAAAAAATGAGTATAAAGTGTAAAAAATTCTTCCAAAATTATGAAAAAATGACGAAAAATAGGTGAAAATTGAGCTAAATAAAAAAATCGTTGAAAATCATCGAAAATTAAGTGATAATTTGATAAAAATAAGTACTAAGTGCGAAAGATTTCTAATAAATCATGAAAAAATGTTTTCAAATATGTGAAAATTGTACCAAATTGTGGGAAAAAAATCGTTGAAAATCATTAAAAATTGGGTAAAAATTTGTCTCGAAGGGTTAAAAAGGGAAAAATTGATCGAAAATCAGCGTAAATTATGAAAAAAATCGTTAAAAATCATTGAAATAGAGGTAAAAATTGCATAAAAATGAGTGAAATATACAAATAATTCGTAAAAAATAATGGAAAAAATATTGAAAAAGTAGTGAAAATTGATGTAAATCATGAGAAAAATCGTTAAAAATGATCAAAAGTTGTTAAAAATTTGATGAAAACATGTGTAAAGTGCAAAAAATTTATCAAGAATCCTGAAAAAAATGTTGAAAAATAGGCAAAAATTGATTTGTAGAGAAAAAAAACGTCGAAAATTGGGTAAAAATTGTCGAAAATTGGCCGAAAAAGTGGAAAAAATCGTTGAAAAACATCAAAAATTAAGTAAAAATTTGTCAAAAATCGGTTAAAAAGTGTAAAAAAAAAAACAAAAATTGCGAAAAAATGTTGAAAAAAAGGTGAAAATTGACCTAAATGATGAAAAAAATTATTAAAAATGATCGAAAATTGACTTAGAAAAATTGACCAACATGGGTAAAATTGCTAAAATTGATCAAAAATCGTGAGAAAATGTTGAAAAAAGGGTGGAAATTGATGTAAAACGTGGAAAAAATCGTTGTAAAACATAGAAAATTTATGTCAATTGTCACCAACTTTTATACATTTTTTCATGATTTTGATCAATTATTTGTACTTTTTACCTGTATCCAATTTTTGATGATTTTCAATGAATTTTTTCCACATTTTATAATTATTAATTGATTTTATGCACGTTCTACCCCTTTTTGGCAAAATTAAATCCGTTTTTCGATGTTTCTAAAAGTTTTTTTTTTCATTTTTGAGATCAATACTTACTCAGTTTTTAACATTTCTTCGTGTTTTTTGACTACTTTTCTTACTTTAAACAGGTTTTTTTATCAAATTTTAAGCCAAATTTCGATATTTTTCAATGATTTTTTCGTGATTTTTAATCAATTATCAGCATTTTTTACCAATTTTTACCAAATGTTTACCTAATTTTTGATAATTTTTAATGATTTTCAACGATTTTTTTCATAATTTCGCTAAATTTTCGTCTATTTTTCAACATTTTTTCGTGATTTTGATCAATTTTCTGCGCTTTTTATCAATTTTTATAAAATTTTTACCTAATTTTTGATGCTTTTCAATGATTTTTCATCGCTTTGCGTTGCTTTTCAGCCTGATTTTCTGTCATATTGTCGATGAAAACCAAGTTATTACAGTTTATCGATCAACAGCAGATGAGGAGAAGGTGGGTGGGGGGGGGGATATCAACATAATCCCTTTTTGGGGTACTAGAAGACCACTGAGACAATTTTTAGACATGTCAGTTACTTTTTATTTTGTTTTTTTTTGTTTTTCCCGAATATTAAAATCACTTACTCCGCTCGATACGTACCAAAATCGCTCCAATTCGGTCAATCTGCTCAGTTCGGTGGCAGATTAAATATGTATGAGTGGGGATGATTTTGGGTCAAAATTCATTTATGCCCCAATTTAGGGGAGGGTGTGCTGAGAGATTAAAAACGCAAAAACTGCACCTTTTTAAGTTAATTGATAGAAAATCAAAAGTTGCATAACATATCCAAAAATCAACTTCCCAAGTCAATTAGGAGAGGGGATATGGGCGTTTCCCCCCTTTTTGACCTTGAGAAAAGGCTGTTTCTCCCCTATCATCTCCACCAAATTAAGCTAGGGAGTTGAAATTTGGTATTTACATTTAGTTGATGCACTAGACGTGCCTTTTGGGGGTTTCAACTTTTTAGCTCCATTGCACTCCCTCACAGCCCCAAAAAAGTGGTTTTTTGATAGGTTTTTCTCATGTTTAGAGTTTTTTGAGTTTGTACCTCGCATAACTCTCCTCCGAATTGAGTTAGGAAGTTGAATTTGAGTATGTACATTGATTACAGGGCTCCAGATGTGCCTTTTGGGGGTCTCGACTTTTCAGTCCCATTTCACCCCCTCACAGTCCCAAAAAAGTGGTTTTGTGGTTGTTTTTTTTTTCATTTTTTGGTTTTATTCCTCGCATAACTACCCTTCAAAATGATTGTAATATGTCACGAAAATCAGACTGAAAGAAGCCCCGCTTTTATTTTCTTTTTGTTATTTTTTCATTCAAATTTTTCATTTTTGAAAATGATAAAAATAATGCTTTTGGTCGGTCGCATTGAAGTTCTAAACGTAACAAACACGAAACTCTCTATTGGTGCCATTTTTGTTATCTCGAATTTGAAAATAATATCTACTTCTATTTGTTACTAAATCTTACTGAAATAGACTTACATTTGTATTAATTTTAACTGAAATTTATATTCCGTTTTTTACATTACAGTGTATCCATATAATTGATAAATTAAATAAATTATCCATCGCCAAAGAAGAATACTTCTTATTGAAAGCTTTGGTATTGGCAAATTCGGATGTTCGGCTGGAGGATGCATCAGCTTTGAAAAAATTTCGAGACAGTATACTATCGGCGTTATGCGATTGTGTCTACGTTATTAGGTAAGCACCTAACTACCTATTTGAACTAGTCATATAATTGATTTCATTACCATTGCTAATCGATGGAATAAATCTTTTGCTAACCATTGCATTGCAGACCGAATACATGCATAAATCATATACAAAATTTACTACTTTGTTTACCATCGTTACGTCAAGCTGACCAGTACATTAGACGGTTCTGGTGTGGAGTACACAGAGATGGTAAAGTGGTCATGAACAAGTTATTCATCGAAATGTTGGAATCTTGTTCACCGCGGTAATTGTTAACTAGTTAATATTTTAATTTTGAGAAGAAAAAAAACCGTTTCAAACAAAAAAAAAAAAAAAAAAAAAAAAATTTTAATTTTGAAAAAAAAAAAACCCGTTTAAAAAAAAAAAAAAAAAAAAAAAAAAAAATTACGGTTAATTGAGAATATGAAGAAGAAAAAAAAACGCCTTTTAGTCGTATAGTTATATTAATTTTTAGACGACTGTAATATTGATAGCTTTGTTTTTTTTTTTTTTTTTTTTTTTTTTTTTTTCGGTATCATATAAGATGAAAAATCAAGAGCTTATTCGAGTGCTAATTATGTACCTTGTTAAATAATTGTAATAATTGTTTTAATTACGCAATCCTTCGAGTAAACGAGCAATTTACCATTAAAAAAATAAGCGCACGAGTTTAACTTTCATTAGAAATGTAAAAGTTTTTGTTTTTGTTTTTTTTTTTTTTTTTCAAAGAGAGGAAAAAAAAAGAAGAAAACATTCGCCAACCCTTTATTTATATTATTTTAAAAGATTGAGCCCGAAGCGAGGGAAAATTTTACCGTCTGCGTAGGAGTGACCAACGATCTCATGTTATTTTATTATTATAGGTTCGGCTATTTCTTTCTTTTCTTTTTTTTTCTTTTTTTTTTTCTTTTCGTATTGTACATCATCTTTACGAACCCCGGGTGTGAAAGTGTTGATAAAAAATTGGATTTTCTTGTTGCTCGTTTATTACTTACCAGAATGTATTTTAATTTAAATTTAGTTATATAATGATGATGGAATTTATATAAGCATCAATTTTCACGTACGTAACGAGAAGATTAAGTGGTGGGTGGGCGGGTGGGTGGGGGGGCTAACAATTTATATACATATTTTGAGATGGTGAAAATTTTATATGATCTCTGTTCGAAATAATTTTTTGTGTTGTGGGTGTTACTTGTTCTGTATAATTTTTTTTCTGACAAAAGTTACAATTTCGTTTTGTACGCCTATGATTAGAGTTTTTTTTTTTTTTTTTTTGGATTAATTGTTAATGTCAAGTGATGATAATGGCGCTTTTAGATGCTTAAAAACTTTCAAACATTGTATGAAGAAACAGTGTAGAGTAATTATTTGTTTTGTTCACCTCAATGAGGGCTTTTAAATTTTCCTTTGGCTACCGGTATAGCCATTTCGATAAGAGGTACGATCGTCGGTAACTCTCTAAAAATAGATTGTGTTTATAATAATTCTTTATTTATTTATTTTTTTTTTTTTCACGAGATAATGTATTATCACGGTGAATGTATTAATATTTATGTAGTTCTTAATCATGTTAATTTTAATAGATGTTTTATGATGATCGTACGTACGTTATTCGCGAGTAAATCATATTAATAATTATGGTAACACGTAGCTCTCAAAGAACACAAATCGCTATAATTGTTGTTTACTTTGTTAAACTGTGATTTTGCTAAAATCTAAAGAAAATATTGTGATATACGAATTTGTTATTTCGAGCAAATCACCTTTGGAATATTATGGCGGTTAAGAAAAAAAAAAATGCGAAATAAAACAATGAGTATAAGAAGCTTGATTTTTTTTTTCATTTATTTATATTTATGTAAATTAAGCTACCTACACAGCTTGATGTTTGTTTTTGAGAGGAGTAATCATCGTGATGGTCAATCATCTGCGTGATCTGTGAAGAAAGTATTCGTATTTTATGTATAATTTTTATTAGAAAATCTACGTAGTCAAATATATATGTTGGTCTGTTAAAATTTTTATAGTCTTATTAAAAAAAAAAAAAAAAAAAAAAAAAAAAAAAGTAGAAATGAGATATTTTCTTGATTTAAAAGCAACAGTAGAAAAGAGAGTTTTCCTATTTAACGTTGAAAACTTTGGTTTTCGTTTTTAATTGAATTTTTAAGATGGGGTTAGCCTCTTTGTAAGGGAGGATTTTAAATAAAAAAAAAAAACAATGTAATTTTTAAGTTGATCTCCTTTCATTTCTCACTCTCCTCAAACCCAATCTGCATTACATTGTCAATACGCTAAAATTAATAAATACTCGGTGATTCATATGCTGAACAAATTGTTCAGTTTTACTACTTAATATTTTTCCTGCGCAATTTCCCATCACCTGAAACGAGTTCACGATTATTTTTTTCACAATTTCTTGTATTTTAGAATTTAGTCGCAACAATGCCGAAGAAACCATTCTACCGAGTATTTTGTATCTAGGTATTTAGAAGGTACAAAATGGTAGATTTGATAGCGATAAAGATGATTAGATTATTTTTTTTTTTTTTATTTTAAAGGTGGTAATTTGCCAAGATAATAAAATGGCAAACATTGGTAGTCTGTTCCTTATTTTTACGTATAAAAAAAAAACGCAACATAAAATTAACATACATGATTTTGCTTTTTATTAAATTAGCGTAATATTATAATAATAACGAAAACCTATATACTCGTACGATGTTATTATATTTAACGAGAAAAAACCCCCTAGTTTTATAAAATTTGTTGTTATTGTTTAATGGCACTTGTTAATGATTTTAAGTGATAATGACTTCTTCTTCTTTTTTTTTTTTCTTGTCTCGTTCGTAAGTAACTTA
Organism: Ferrisia virgata; assembly: GCA_900060175.1. Classification (NCBI taxonomy): domain Eukaryota; kingdom Metazoa; phylum Arthropoda; class Insecta; order Hemiptera; family Pseudococcidae; genus Ferrisia; species Ferrisia virgata. Next base: position 2,161 of record FIZR01024577.1, on the reverse strand, counting down.
GTTATTGTTATTATCAAGACTGAAAGTACAGGGATAAAGCAAAACACTTTATAGTTATTGTAACGTAATTAAAAGTAATAAACTTTTGTAGAAATCACACCGATGTATTTAATAGATGCGCTACGATCGGTAAGTGCTGATTTGGTATATTGCATGAATAAAAATACTCTTCTTATTATAATTAGATAGGTAAGTAAGTAGAAGTACTTGCCATTCTATTTACAGTAGAGCTAAAAGATGATACAAGTATTTGCATATTCGGCACCTTACCTGTGAGTATTTAATGTCGCCAATATTGCACTTCCTTTAGAGATAAACGTAATGAATTTATATTTAGTGCGTATCACCGTAGTTGATTAGGCACCTAGATATTCGAATAGTCCTGCGTAATATGATACGCCTGTAATAAGATGATGAGCGATATGAATAGCGATGAATGCAAGAAAATGTCCTGTAAGGTGAATACGTATTGATTTTTTTTTCCCAATCGTTGTACGTGTGATATTACGTGATAAGTCTAGGTATGCATTGTGCTCTGTGGCTAGTTTGCCGGATGAAAAAATTCTTAGACAATGCGAGAATGGAATTTAAAAATCTGCCATTGAATTGTATCAGGTAAGAAAATTTTCCATCGATAACGTTGCATTTTTTTCCAGGAATGGAAATTTTTCATTTCGCCATGTTTGCTGGGCTATGGATGACATTCCAAGAACAACAGATCGAACTCACAATCGGTGGATTTGAATTAATACACTTACACCGACTGCTGGAGGAGAATCAACGCAACGTGCAAAAATTTTTTAATTCTTGAAAATAATATAAAATATGCAGTCAAAATAACATTAAAAAAAAAACATAGCTTGCGATACTTTTGCAGCAGCCTGATTTTTATGAAATAAAATAATGATTAGAATTGCCCAGTTTGTGGCGGGGGGATGAGGCGGGTTCAATGAGGCTAAAAAGTCCTCATGCTATATCTACGTTCAAATTCGTAATCAGTGACTTCGATTTAGTAAAAATCGACGTTGAGCGCACAAAAATTCAACAATTTTTGAAAAAGTACGTCGTATTTCGTGATTATTAATTTTGCGCCTTCAATCTCGCATAGAGTATGCAATTTATTCGACACAATGTATTGAAAATGAAAAAAAAAATCGTTTTTTCTCAAAAACTAAATACTTTTTACCTGATTGTTTTTTGGGAGGTTTTCGAGGTCATTGAACACGAATATGAAATAAAAATCAGGTAAAAAGTGCTTAGTTTTGGAGAAAATCGAGTTTTCCTATGATTTCCAATAAATCGTGTCGAATAAATTGCATACCCTCTGTACGATTGAAGGGGCAAAATTAAAAATCACGAAACACGGCGTACTTTTTCAAAAATTATCGAATTTTTATGCGCTTAACGTCGATTTCTACTAAATTGAGGTCGCTGATCACGAATTCGAGGTCCATTTCGAGTATTTGCTCGTAGTTTTGCCAAAAAATGCCCTTAAGTGAAATTTCGTGATGAAAAAAGCTCATATTTCCGCAACTAAGCTCGAGCGACAAAAATAAACATCAGATTCGAAATCAGCAACGTCGAATTAGTCTAAAACCATTCTTATCTCGATTTCTCAAAAATCGTCAAAAACCATGAACTATAACCCCCTTGACATTTTTTTTGAGAAAAAAAATTTTTGTCCGATTTTGACGCGAAAGGTGTCTAGGAGGGGGTATTTGGATACGGCGAATTCATATCCGCGATTAGTTTTTCCGTAGCTGTCGTAGTTCCAGAGATAGTGCCCTTTTTGAGGTCAAAGTTGCGTTTCCAAAAAAGCGCAGTATCTGGACAACTATGCACCGGATTACGAAACCGACCTCATATTCGGACTCGCGAGGTCCAAATACCCCTTTCAACACACCTCAAACGACAATTTTTGATGATTTTTTTGCCATTCATTTTAACATTAATTTTAGTGTATTTTTTAACTGCAAATTTTTTATTGCTCCAAAAAGGTGAAATTTCGGCCTCGGGAAGATTCGAGGTCAATGAACAAGAATATGAAATAAAAATCAGGTAAAAAGTGCTTAGTTTTCGAGAAAATTAAGTTTTCCTATGATTTTTAATAAATCGTGTCGAATAAATTGCATACCCTCTGTAAGATTGAAGGGGCAAAATT
>FIZR01024575.1:0-20211 GCA_900060175.1 Ferrisia virgata | reverse complement strand
TTTGAAAATCAAGAGTGGGAAGTGTAAGTAAGCAATGTAAAATAGCAATAAGTTCTGCTGTGAAGATTGAGGAGTACTTTTGAATCACATAGTGCTCGACTATTTGATTGAAGGAAAAAGCATATCCGACATAATCGGTTTCTATTTTAGATCCATCTGTGAAACATTGGATAAACCCTTGATATTCGTTAATTTTTTTCTTGGTATAGCCTTCTGATGACATTCTTACGTTGTTCGTTTTAGAGTTTGCATTAATTTATAAATTTTTTTCATCACCCTGAGATTCTATCGGCGCGAGTACATATTTTCAAGTTCGTTCTTTTTCGTATTTTCGTTAACTTTCGAAAAATTACATACCTTTTCTTTCAAACGTTTCGGCTTGAATAAAACACAATGTTGAAAATTTCGAAAACATGATTTCCTATTCAAATGGGGTAGGCTGCTAGTAAATTTCAAGTACACGTAGGTCGCCAGTATTCAGTTAATTTCAGCGTAGCAAGTTGCATCATCTACAGCTTATGGTCTTATTATTTAGGTACACTCATCCGATCTGGGACACTGTGTATACCTGTTCAGGTATATTTAATACCGTGTACCATTAGTGACGCGGGTATTTATAAGGTGAACCGTGAAAATCAAATTTGTTGCGATATCTTGCGTAAGAGGCAGAGAAATAGAGAGTGAATTCACCCTCGCCCCTGCGTATCGTTTCCACGCCACTGTATACTGCGCGGGGGGGCGCGGTGCAGTGGCGGGCGCTACCGATGGAAAATACTTACTCGTACCTATCTATCCGTCCACTCTACCGCTACCTTATTTATTTTCTATGTGCCCGTGCTAGCGGTGGTAGATGGCAGATACCTATCTAGCTAGTCGTAGCTACTCGAATGCCGGATGAAATCGACTAAAAAATAAATATTACCACGTCTGTTGCGAACGTGAACACACTCACACACGCAACCAGCAGGCAGCAGCCTAGCTAGCTAATATGCCAAAAAGTAGAGACTGCGAAGAGTAAAGTGGGCGCGTATAATACTACAGAGAACCTCTGGAGGTTCGCGGGTTGTCGAAATGGCGGTCAAGGCTGCTGTACGATGAGCAAAGCACGCAGCACACCGAGCTAAGTTCAAGAGCAACGCAACGATGACGCGTTTTAGGCCTATGGTAGAATTTTTTTTTTTTTTTTACCCACTGCTACGTTATGCTTGTGCGTTTCAACTCCGCTCGTAGCTCTTCTCTGTGCTGTGTACTTCTGAAATACGCTGCTATCGTTACCGTAGCCGCAGCTTTGTGCGTAGGGAAAAACGACGAACGACGAACGACGCCGACTCGTTGCGTAAAATATACCATCGCATGTCGACACCTGTTTGTGTATTCGACTATACGACGACCTGTGCTGTAGTGAAAATTGCAACCTAAATATTACGTGTATAGTGGTGCATTTTGTGGGAGGTTTTTCCTTCTGTTTTCTTTTCCTCCCTTCATCGGTTGTCCAACAGATAGTGTAGTAAATATGTACAGGTACTTCGAAGTATCGGCTTATCGTACAAAGTACCTATTATATATTATATTTTACGCACCGGTGTAGATATATTATGACGTTTATGTCTACTCGAGAACAATATTATCGTAGTACGGTGATGAATAGCATTCCCCTGCGTACCTGTTACCCTTCTTACGTCTTTTATTATTATAACACAAACGCACGAATGTATTATTTATTTCGGGTCAGTCACTCTCGAATGTTGATGTTGTATACGTTTACGTATGTAGGTACCTACTTAGTCGTCGTCGTCGTCGTTTGAATTGGAAATGGAAAAAATTACGTTACAGTTACTGACCTACGATAACGACCAAGTAACGGTGATAGTAGAGAGAAGAAAAAAAAAACGAGAGCTGTTCTTTCTCTTTGGACGTCATTACTTTCACTTTCACAATCTGGTTCCCATGTTTGTCGGCTCCGTTCAACGCAGTTGCCACGGACGACTTTCCTAATGGGTATCTCGTCGTATTCGTATAATAACGTAATGTTTTGTTATGCCTGCGGTATACCTTGTACCTTCGTCTAAGGTACAGCTCCAGCGATTCGTTTTAATTGGCCAATGCCTCGAATTCACGGTCAACGATTCGACCCGAATTTTTTCATTCGTTATTTAATCGTTGCTCCGGAGACCAGGGTCACTGTAATGTGCCCGCAGCCTGCTCCGTACTCGCGTACTGATTTTTAATTTCCAGTCAGAAGTACGAATTTCGATTGAAATCGATGGATAGTCTGACGTCGCGTTGATACGCTTATGCTATTGAGAAAATTAATCGGTGACCAACAAAAGGTACCTTTTGGATCTTTGTCAAATCTTAACCATCTAGCTCAATGTGAAGGAAACATATGCGTGAGAGAAAAACACTAAAGTAGAAAAGAAAAGAATTTTTTTCAACCCGATTTTCGATCTATAATCCCTACCAAGTGTACATACGAAATTCAAACTTATTAGGTCAATGTAGAGGTGAGATAGGCGAGGAACAGTCGTTTTTCAAGGTCGAATAGAGCAAAACCTCTCATATCTTCACTCCTAATTGACTTAGGAAGCTGATTGGCGCAAAAGGGAATCATTTTTGTGATTTTAGCCCTTCAGACATGCCTCCCCCCTCCCTCCCCCGGCCAAATTTCGGCTTGGCTGAATTTTTACCCGAGGTCATCCCCAGTTGAGAATATCAAATGGTCCGCGAATCGAAGCCCTTTTCCCAAATTCGATCGATTTTGGTTGGTATCGAGCTGAGAAGAATCATTTTTAGTGATGGAAGGGGCGAGGGGATATAAAAATATATATCTGAAATCTGACATGCCAAAAAAATGGTCGTAATGGTCTCCTAGAACCTCAAAACGTATTTTGTTGATATTCCCCCTCTCATCTGCCGCAGATCGATAGACCATAATAGTCTGGTTTTCATTGACAATATGACATAGAAAATCAGCCTAAAAAAATCTCTCAAAAATACAACTTTTTCGGAGCTGTGAGGATGTGCAATAGAGATGATCAGTCTAAATCTCAAAAATGCACATCTGCGGTCCCTACTCAATCTACATACTAAATTTCAATCCTCGAACTTAATTTCGAGGGGAGTTCTGAGAGGGAAAAACTTTAAATGCAAAAAGACATGTTCTGAAAACTATTTTTCAGGACTGGGGAGGGGGGTTTATACTTGGGGTTGAAAGTTAACCCCCCCTCCCCCTTTAAAATTACACCCAAAATCTGTGAATTTACACACCAAATTTTAACCACTTCCTTCATGGGGAGGGTAGACTCTAAAAATACTGTTTCTGGTCTGTCGGAGGGGGGGCGACATTAGGACTGAAAAATTGAAATCCCCAAAAGGTACTTCTAGGATTTTTACCAAGTCCACGTACGGAATTTCAACTCCGTAAATCGATTTATGTATAAGGAAAGTATGTAAGAAACGTTCTTTTTTCAAGGTCAAAAAGGGGCAAAACCTCCATATCTTCCCTCCAAATTGACCCAAGAGGCTAATTTTTGGATATGTTATACAACTTCAGCTTTTCTATCGATTGGTATAAAAACGAATTTTTTCTGAAATTTGTGCCCCTTAGCACCTCCTTCCCCAAATTTGGGCTTGACTGAATTTCGATCCAAGCTTAACCCCCATTTAAATATATCTAACCCGCAAGCAATCTGACCCTATTGGCTGAATTTCATCAAGTTTGGTCTGTATTGAGCTGGATGAATGATTTTTGATTTTGGTTGGGGACAGAGGAATAAACATGAAATAAAATAAATTGCAGGTAAGGCCAAAAAAAATGGCTTCAATGATCTTCTAGGACCCCGAAACGGATTTTATTGCCCCCCCCCACCTATCGTAGCTTGATGGGCTGTGATTGCCCGATTTTCATTGATAATAGAAAATCAGGCTAAAAATAGAAAAGTAAAAGTGTTGGACATGCCAAAAATATTATCTTAATGGTCTTCTAGGATCCCATGATCCCAAACCTTTTTTGTTTTATTACTTCCTCCTCCCCTCGCATCAGTCTCAATTGAAAAGTTCGTAGTAACTTGGTTTCCTTTGAAATGTAATAGAAAATCAAGCTAAAAAAAATCAATGTGTTGAAAATTTTATATTCTGCTTCAGCAATTATCGTCCTTGTGCTCTAAATTTGACTCTCTGGGAACCTATCGTAAACCACTTTTAAAAATGGATTTTACGAAAGGATGGATACATTATTACAAGTGTGAAATTAGCAAAAAAGTCGTATGCCTTTTTTCTGCAAAATGAAATTTCTTTCACCTTTCATCTCAATTTTGAATGATTTTAAAATCAAGGCGAAGGCTAAAAATTATCGACCTCTTCTCGTATTGCAAATATTTCTTTGACAAGAATAAAAATGAGACTTGACCTTTTTATGTAGGTAGTTACTCAAATGTGTCTCTGTTTGTATTTTCTCTTGCTTCGAATTGGTCAACTTTCTGATGAATGAAAATATTGATAGGTATTCATTCAACGATTCAAGTAAACGTTTAGTTTTTTTTTTTTTAGAAAAAATGTAACACAAAAATTATATGTAGGCTGATGCGTTGAAGCAAGGAGGAATGGTGAAGTAATTCAATTTTTTTGATAGTGAAAAAATGTAAACGTATTGATTTTGGTACTGTATTAAATATTATGATATCCATTTTGTTAATCTATGCGAAAGTAAATTCTCCATTCTAGCTACCTATATTTTATTGTACGATTATTTGTGAATTATATAAGCACCAGAACTACCTTGACATTTCAAAATCAGATATTTATTTTAAGGTTCAGTCTCGATTTGAAAATGATTTAAGGAAGTATAAATCATTCATAACTTCGAATTCATATCTGCGCTAATTTTCAGCTATTATCAATATTTAAAAACGTCATTTGTCTTATCAGTTACGTTACTTGACACTCGAGTTAATTCGTAAGGTCGTTTCACGATTCGTTAGCTTACCGCAAGCTTCGAAATATACCTATCGAACGAACTTATTTAAAATACTTGCTCGTTTTTTAAAAGTAGAAAATTATTTTGCGATGGAATTTCGTATTTTTGTGCCGATTTCTACTCGATAAATCACGAATAGGTAAATAATTTCAAGAGGCGAAACTATACTAACACGTTTTAAAAATGAAATTAAAATAAATCTTGAAAATTGAGAAATTTAATTCAAATTGTACACATGTATAGCTATAGGTAACCTTGAATACCATCTATTTTCGTCGTATATTCCAAGAATTGGTAACATTTCGCTGTGGGAATTTCGCGATGTTATAGATTCTGCTGCTAGCGAGCGTTTGAGAATAAAAAAAAAAAAAAGTGTTCGTATGGGAATGGTGATTGATAATTTATCCTCGGAAGTGTATAGTTCGCCGAAATTAGGCTAATATTCCAAATGAATGAGTCATTGGTGCTGGGTGGTGTGGTGTTTATTAGACGAATGACAGGTTCTCTCAGGCGTCGGAGTCAGATTTTTTTTTATGGGTTAGTGCTCACTTTAGTTGACACGTGCTGCAACGTTTTGCTTATTGGCGTAGTCTTGAAAACATTCAAGGACTTTGAAATCGTGTTTTTTTTTTCTTTCTTTCTTTTTCAAATTTCAACTTAGTTTAAAAACGAAACTGTAATTTTGTACTCGTTTACCTACTTCAGAGTATATTATGTCATGTTATACTGACGTATTTGTAAATTGATCGTAAAAGACCAGACGAAGTTTACCATACGGGAAAAAGTGTTCTCTACAAATGTACGAAGTTTGGGGAAAGAATTTTTCTACAGTATGATTAAAAGTCATATATCTTTTAAACGAATTTAATAATAAAACCATAAATCGACATTGTTTTGACGATGACGTCACATGCCAAATTGACGAAAGAAAAAAAATAATCGGGTATTTAACAAGTAGTTTCGTCGTAAAGGCTAATCCATGCAATCCAAATGTTAAAAGCAATTTTACAATTGATTTCCGTTCTCAAACGTCCTTAGAACAAATTTACCTTGGGTGGCTATTCTCCTGGCCCCTTCCTCCTCCTAGGATGCACACCATCTTCCTGAGAAATGCCCCTAACTTCTTACGTATGACCGGTATCGAAAAATTTCTCGTATAAAATTTGTACCTTGAAGTATCCGGAATATTTCGAGTTATGTGCAAAATTCCGGCCTGACCACTTCCCTTGCCCCTATTTTACAAAATGTCCGTCAAAAATACCATAAAAATCGATTATTTCTACTTAACATTAAAATTAACTGACATACGACCATATTGAATGGAATAAAAGTTTTCCAGAATTACAAAAAGTATACATTCTACTTGAAATTTAACCGTTTTCAACCCCTATCCGCATGGTTAACCCCCCTCCACCCCTCAATGGTTAAATTCCAGTTAATTTTGATGTATGTGTAATAGGAAAAAATCTATTTTTTGGGTAGTTTTGACTGTGATTTTGTGAAATAAGAGGAGGGGGAGTGGTCTGATTGAAATTTTGCATATAATTTTAAATATTCCTGATGCTTTCAGCTATAAATTTTATTTGAGAAATTTTTCGATACCGGCTATATGTATGAAGATATGAGGGTGTTTTTCCAGAAGGGAGCTGTATCCTTAGGCGAGAGGTGATGGAAATAATATGCACCCAACCTAAATTTGTTCATTGGACGTCTGAGAATAGGAATCAATTATAAGACTATAACTATTCTATCATCGAATGATGCGGTATATCATATACTTCGGAATTCCAGAAAATTATAATATAGAAACTTAGAAAGTCGAAACTCGAGCTGACTATTTCGTAACTAATAATACCTTATCTACGTACTTGGTTATTTATGAAAAAAAAAATGGTAAAAAAATTCGCTATGTGTGCATCCTCCGGTTTCTCGTATACTTATACATTGTAAAAAAAGACGTATGAGAAACTCGACGTATTATAGAGACTTTGTTACAATGCAATTCGCTGACACTGTAAATTCTATCGTTGTCGTATAAAATAATTGATAAATCGTCTGCGTTACAAATTACATGTATATACCTACAACGCGAAGGTATAAGGTATTTTTTTTTCTTCTTTACAGAATTGGTTTAAATTAAACACCTTGTTATCAACTCGTCAGTTTTTAAAGCTGATTGGCGATGGCGGTTGTTATACGAAATATGAGTAAGATCTGATAAAGTGTATATATGGTGAGCATATCGTATACAATGCAGCTGCAATTATGCGAAAAATCGCAAAATAAAGCCATTTTTCAAATATTCCAAGACCGCAGATTGTTACCGCGTCGTCGTCGTCGTCGTCGTCGTCGGTCTCCTCGCCGTGTACTTGGCACGAGTAAAGAGGTTAAATTCTCTTGTATAAGTCTCCCCTTCAGCTTCAGACGACCCGCAAAGTGATCGTAATTTAATACGTAATTTTTTTTTCATTCCATACCGCACCTACCTTCTTATATGCTACGTTTGATATAATTTGTATTTTTTTTTTTTTTTTTTTAATGATACAAGTAGTATGTTTTTAAAAGTGATTTTTCAATGTGCCATTAGATCGTATGGCAGATGACAAGTAATGATTATATTTTGATTTTGACTGAAGAAAAATTTTGGTCCAATTAGGATAACTGTATGGTTTGCATTTTACGTATGCGAGGTTTCCCCTTTGGTCGAAATGTAAATAATTTTGATGACTGGTACTTTAAAATAAGCTGAATTTTTAGTGATCTTGAAAATGAAATTTTTTTACTACAAATTTGATATTTTTAGAGCTACTACAGATTGAATTATTGTCTCATTTCTTTTTCATAGCCATCGGTTGTACGTAGTTTTCTTTTTATAATTTTTACGCTGCATTAATATCGGGTATATTTTGAGTAAATTTAACTGCTGAAAAAAAAAAAGTGGAAATGAAATGAAAGCGACGAGAAAAAAAAACTGTAATGCGATACAGACGGTATATTCATTCGAATTTTTTTTCCTGCTAAATGCCAGACACGAATGAAATAAAAACTTTTTATTATGTTTAAAATTTTTTAATGAAAATTTTAAAATTGCAATAATTTATCTGTTTGCGTTATTCTATCCTTGTGTTTGTGAGAAATTTAAATTTATGCGAAAACTCAACGCTCTATGAATATTGTAAAATTATTCGCTCTTAGAGTAAAAAAATATTCTTTTTTTTTTATTTATTTATACACGTATGTCACCTACACGATATTCAATTTTTTTCATTATATCATAATTTTATATGGATTTCGATCGTTTCAACTTGTGAAGAATTTTTTTCAAAGGTTGGCTTCGTATTGATGTAAAACTTTTCAGCTTATAGCAAGCTAAGCGAACGGATTCGCCCTTGGGTGCGAAAATTTAATTTTTTAACACCTGTGCAAGGGCTTATTAAAGTCTTAGGATATGAATGTGAGGACACAGGAGGAAGCATATGATCAATATATTTATAGGAAGGTTCGATATAAATTTTATTCTCGTCTCGAGTTTTCAAATAATTTACTCCAAGCTTAGTATGGCAGTGACGGTAGCTTAGAAAAGTACGGTGGAATTTTTCAAATTTTTCTAATCACAATCGATTTAGATTACTTGAGGTGATCCTGTAAGACCCCGTCTTTAAGTTCGCTAGCTAAACAAATTTTTGGTCTCTCTGGAGAATTTTTTCAAAATTTTTGGCGTAGTAGCTCTATTTTTGTCGACGGTTGAACATTAATTGCAGACTAAATGAAATGGTTTTTGGAAGATACAGCGGAATGGGGGAGGGAGGAAGGGGCGTCGTTAATCAATGTTAAGGAGTTTAGGTAGATATTGGAATGAATATAAAACCCCGAAATGTACATCTAACATGAATACTAAATTTACGTTGAAAATTTCAACTCCCCCCTCCCATTTAATTTGGAAGAGTGATAGGAGAAGGAAAAACTCAAAAAATGGCAAAAATCGCGCAAAAAATTGAATTTTATAGGGTGTGAGGGGTTGGTAATGGGGTTGAAAAGTTGAAACCCTCAAAAGATACATCTAGAGTCCTTACTGAATCTATACACCGAATTCAAACTCTCTCAACTTAATTTGGGGGGTGGTATAGCCAAGAGAAATATACAAAAAATAACAAAAATCGTTAGGAAAACTTAAGTTTTTTGACGCTATGAGGGGCTTTCATGATGCTGATTAGTTGAAATCCCCAAAAGGCGTATCTGCGTAAATGTATTTTTTTCTATACTCCCCCCTCCCTCCTTCATTCTTTCTAATTCCCTTTCATTCATTGTCGGTAGATTGGGCGTGATAGGCTAGTTTCCTTCGAATGTGTGACGTAGAAAAACAGGATTAGAAAACCAATTGTGACATTAAAAAATAGGTATTTGAGATACAATCTAATGTTTTATATGGCGAAAGAAAATATGCACAAGTAGTAAACCACAGCTCGCGTCCTCACTTCGCTAAGGGCTGCTTACAATAATAAGAACAGCCGTTGTGAAGGGGGTGCGGTGCGACCGAAAAGTCGAAACCCTAAAAAGCACATCAAGAATCTATACCAAATGTACATTTCAAATTTCAACCTGATAGCTCAATTTGGAGCGGAGTTATGCGAGGAAAACACTCAAAACATAAGAAAACCCACTAAAAAACTATATTTTCGGGCCTGTGAGGGGCTAGACACCCTCCCTCCCTCGCTCCATGCACATCTAAGACTTATACTAAGCGTTCCTAGCTCAATTTGGAGGAGAGATAGCGGAGGAACTGTGCCTTTTTAGAGTCGTAAAACGGAAATACCTTCGTATCCCCACTCCTAATTGACCTGGGAGGTTGATTTCTGGATATATTATGCAACTTTGGATTGTTTATCTCTCTAGCTGAAAAAGGAACAATTATTGCTAATTTAGCTCTTCAAACACCCCCTCCCCCGCCCTCCCATTTGGATTTAACTGAATTTTAATAACACGCAGTTATCTCCACTCCAGAGTATCAAATCCACCGCTAATCTAAGCCTATTTTCCAAATTTGATCGATTTCGGTCGGTATCGAGCTGAGCCAGTGATTTTTAGCTGGTCAAAAATGGTCGAAATAGTCTTCTGTGAACCTTAAACGGATTTTGTTGATATTCCTCGTCCTCCTCCCCTCATCTGTGGTGGGTGGATAGACCTAAATAGCCTGGTGGTTTTCATTAATAATATAACATAGAAAATTAGGCTAAAAAAAAAAATGGAATAAAAACATCGCGAACTAATTTCACTCGTACCAACTGTGGCAGTCTTTCTTATCGCAAAATTTACTTATTACGACGAGAAATAGAGAGAAAATACCGATAAAGAAATTATAAAATTTAAGGACATCGCAAAACTGACGCAATGACCATATTATTCGAGTGCTACGAGGCGAAGATAAGCAAACATGGAAATAAAAATTAATAATTTCCAAGGTTGTAAAATAATACAAAATAGATACGAGAGAGTTGAACTTGAGAAATGATAAGTTGTCTAGTCTATCTCAAAAAAAAAAAAAAAAAAAATCGATATGCTTTTAAAAAAATTTTTAACCTCGTCGTCGGTATCTTCGTCTTTGATTTTACGTTACGTACCTCGTACAGATAGATAAAAAATAAAAAAAGCTCAACCAAAGTATCCTAGAATAATATGGCGAAAATTAAATGAAATAAAAAAAAAATCAACTTCGTACATAGATGTAAAACGAAAGGAGAAAACTCAAGTCGAAATGTTCGGTCGAATGTGTGAGTTAAAGGAAAGAAAAAAAAAATCAATACGTAGGCTATACGATTGCATGTGTAGTATATGCCTGGATATGGCATATAAAAATGCAATGCACTCTCTGTTAGGTCAATCGCCCTATCTTGACTCATCGTGTGTATAAAAGAGTAAACTCTATTCGACGTTTCGTGCACTATGCACGTAGTAGCGTACTATACACACCGTACACAGTACACACCCTTTTATAGGAACGTGCACGTCTCGATATTAAGGAACAAGGTATGCTATTGCGAGTTTATGAGACGCCTAAGGGGAACATACCATCGTGTTCGTTTTTACCATTTATCTTATTACTTCTTAGTTAGCGTACCGATAACAGCCTAAAGTAAAAACCATCGTATAGGTACAGCGAATTGCTCGAAGCTAAAATAACAACCACGCAGCTAATAAACTGGTTCTACAGAATAAGATCTTCGAGTTTCGGTTTCAAACTGCATTTCAAATAGCACCGTAGACGTTGTCGTAGCACGCATAATGACGTAATTATCAACCGCCAGTTAGTGTAGTACTGTGTATGTGTGGATGGATGGGTACTAGTTTGAAAAGAGAAATGCTTTCGTTATGCCCACCAAGGGTGGTGGGGGAGGGGAGAGACGAGCGCGACGTACCGTCTAATAAAAAATGAAAGTATGACGTCACTAGTGAAAGAACCGGTAACAGTGAACTGGACAAACGTAACGTAGGTCAGGGTATACGTTATGAATGGTTCGAATAAGTAGGTACGTTGGTTATGTTGATGTAAAAAAACACAGCCCAAAGTACACCTCGTACATAGGATGTTTTAAATTCTCATTAAGCTGATCTACACAGAGTCGTATAGTACAGTACCACATTTTTTAATAATTATTTTGTACGTAAAACTGTTTAAACGTTGTTTTTTGGTCACCTTTTTCTTTTCTTTTTTTTTGTTTTTTTTTTTTGGTCGTCGAATATTTCTCGTATACGATCAAGGTTATCGGAATACGATTTATTGTGTAAAAACGTCCAATTGTGCACGGTAACGTCAATAATTCCAAATTGAAATTAAAAAAATGTTTCAAAAACGCTAGTATACGTTCGTAATTAGCTCGCTTTCGTAATTAGTGTATTTTTTTTTAATTTTTTACCGACAACGTTGCCATTGTCGTTGTTGTTGTTGTTGTTCCCTTGCAGTGGTTTTTTTTTCGCCCTATACTGGTTTGCCCTTGGACTTGTCAGCGTTATACGAACCGACCGACGACCAAGTATGCTTATGAAATACCTTACATATCGCAGTAGTATGTGGATGGATGCGAATGCACAAAACCCATCGTATATGACGATGAACTCTACTCGTCGGTCGGCTTTGTATTGTTTATGTGTAGATATGATCCTTCCTTATGTACGTTCTGTAATCGAGTGTATTGGCATGGCGAACGAGCAGGGCCTACAAATATGCATTTATTTGCATATGCAATGTCGAGCCGCGTATAATTTTTTTTTTTTTCGTAATTTCAATGACGTCTGGATGACTTCCGGCATTGGGTACTAGAGGCAAAAAAAAAAAAATAATAATAATAGATCGTTGTGGCCGACGACGGCGAATTTGCAATAGCGTAAAAAGACGTTTAAATTTAATCCAGTCGTTTGGTGTGCCTATGGATATTGCATAGAGGAAAGGGTCAACTGGCTGAGTGTACGCCAAGAAATGGCCTAGTTAATTATTTTGGTTTATTATGCAGCGTATACGAGTACAGCAGAGTGTTTATAGCAGATGTTCGACGATATGTCGAGAGTTTTTTTTTCTTGTTTTTTTTTTTTTTTTGGTTTCGATAATTACGAAACCAGCTTGCCTGGGTGCTTGATATTGGAAATTGGCGGTCGTTACGCGATAAATACTCTATAAGCTTTACGATATCCTAACGTGTTGCCTATATGGTATGTAGTATGTATTAATAAAGAGATCATTAACCTGAAGTGTTATACGCTCTCTGCGATACCAGTTTTAGATGAGATTTTTTTTTCTTTTTTTTTTTTTTTATCTTTCTTTCTTTCATTCTACCTTCTTCTATTCGTGTTGCCTGAAGAGTTGCAATTAGCAGCAGGTTCGATGTAGGTATCTAACCTACTACCTATCTGTATAGCATATAGATACATACACAAGTGCAAGGTTAGCTCATCAATTCGCCATGAACAGAGAACAGAATTGCAACGCGCGTTTTAGTTTTATTGGCCGAGTTCAAAGTCGCAAGGTTAAACGAAACATTACCTTGGTAAATGTTATCGGTTCTTGAACGCGAATTTCCAACTGGTATTAAGATTTTGTCTGCTATAAGGTTCAATTATGATGGCGATTAGATTCTCAAGGCGTAAGAATATGCAATTACGTAAATTGTATCGTTTATGTGGAGGAGGGGGGGGGGTTGGTACGACCAGCGTTTCCACTTAAACCTGGGTATTTGCTGCAACCTTGTCAAATAAATCAACCGAGAAATACTAGTACCGAACGACGATGAGAATTATTGTCTAGTTCGTTGATATCCAGTGATCTGGGAAACGATTAATGGAGAGGGAGAGGGTGAGAAGCGGTCGGCTGCAGCCACGTAAGTACGTACATTGAAGAGAAATTGGTTTGATATTGTTGAGGGGAAGGAGATGGTCGTACTCCATGACGCATCTCACAAATTTTCATTTAATCAGAAATATGGTGAAAAATTGGCCAAAAAAATAGACAACGAATTGACGAAATATGCTCGAATAATTTCATCGTGGTTATAAATTTACAAAAAATATTATCAATGGAGAAAAGTTTTCTCGACTGCTCCTCTCGTCGCTTCCTCTTTTGGCTAAAATCCTTACATTCGGAATTTTAACCCCATAACCCCGATTTGGAGGGACGATATTGGAAGAAGAGACTCGAAAAACAGAAAATGAAAAAAAAAAGCATCGCAATGCGTTGCTGTTTGAGCCTGATTTTCCTCAAGTAAAAAAGATGACCACATTGTCCGATGGTTTTTTTTCACTGGGAGGTGAGGGGGGGGGGTTATAGGTACATATTGAAATGAATATCTAAAACCTTGGAGAAGTACAATTAGGCCAACTACCTAATCTACATAGTAAATTTCAACTTCCTAGCAAAATTAGGAGGGGAAGTGTACGTGGGACAAACTCGAAAATTAAAGAAAACCTAGGTAAAAAAATACGCTTTTTCGGGGTGGAGGGAGGGAGGGGGTGCGGTGCAAGGGACTGAAAATTTAAAACCAGTGAAAAGCCCATCTGAGTCATCTACTAAATTTACATGCCAAATTTCACGTGTGGCAAACTCGAAAAATAAGAAAAACCTATCAAATAACCTCTTTTTCGAACTAGGGAGAGAGGGTAGGGCGCAATGCGGGGGGGCTGAAAGGTTTAAACCAGCAAAAAGCACATCTGGTACATATACTAAATCTACATGCAAAATTTCAACCTGTTTGCTCAATTTGGAGGGGAAATATGCGTGTGGGACAAACTCAAAAAATAAAAAGAACCACTTTTTCAGGGATGGAAGTGAGTGCAAGGGGGCTTTAAAGTTGAATCTCGCAAAACGCATATCTATGGCCCCCTACTAAGCTTACATAACAAATTTCAATTTCCCAGCTTAATTTGAAAGTGAGATAGGAGAGGAAAGGTCTGTTTTCCAAAGTTAAAAAAGGGAAAAAATCCCTTATCTCCCCTCATAATTGGCTTAGGATGCTGGTTTTTGGATATGTTATGTAACTATTGATTTTCTGTCGATCGACGTAATAAGGAACAATTTTTGCCATTTTCACCTCTTCAGTATTCGCTCGCCAAAATTTGGGCTTGACTGAATTTTGACCCGAGGTCGTCTCCAATAAAAAATGCCAATTTTGCCGCCAATCTAAGCTTACTGTCCAAATTTGATCGATTTTTGTCGGTATCGAGCTGAGAAAATGATTTTTAATTTCGGAAAAAAATAAATAAAAAGGAATAATTATCTGACATGGTCAAAAATTGTCTCAATGATCTTCTAGGACCCCGAAACAAATTTTGTTGATTCTAAACCCCCCCCCCTACTCTACATTAGCTGTATTCATAACATGACATGAAAGACCCAAAATCTACTTTTTCGGGTCTGTGAAGTGATCTTGAAAAGTTGAAACTCCCAAAATGCTCATCTAGGACCTTTACTAAATGTACATGCCAAATTTCAACTTTCTAGGTCAATTCGAGCGAGAGATATGCGCGGAACTGCCTTTTTAAAGGACAAATAATAAACCCATCCTATATTTCCCCTCCTGATTGACGCAGAATGTTGATTTTTGGCTACGTTATGCGACTTTAGATGGTCTTTCGATTGACTCAAAAAAGAACAATTTTTTCAATTTTTGCCCCTCAGCACCGCCGCTTTCCAATTTAGGCATGATTGAATTTTGATCTCAGGTTACCTTCGTAATCAAATCCTTAGCTGTCGTGTGATGTACTTGGATCCATTGGGGAGTATCAGCAGGCGGAGTATGAGCAGGCGAGGTAATCAAAGTTCAAAAATATGACTAGATTGACTACCTTTTCTTCGGGGAAAAAAAGTAAACTTTGAAATTCATTCGGTTATTTTCGACCATTTTAGAGTCTCCATTTGGATTTAAATTTTTCTCAAACCTTCATTAAATGTGAACTAATTTGCTTCGAAAGCTAAAAATTTAACTGTAGCACGTTGTAGGAATACCAAATATTTTTGGACTTGTTCTTTTCATTTATTGGAGGTTCCTTTCAAATCGTAGCTAGAGCTAGCCGTAGTAGCTCCTTTGTGGGTTCATCATTTTATCTTTTAATAAAGTATATAGACATCCTGGCTTCAAATAAAATTACGTTCATGGAGCACGAACGGGAGTACCATCTAAATTTATGGTTCAATTTTTTTCACGATCGATTTTTTTTTCGCAGAAGGTTAACACGATACACCGGATCATTGATTTGGAAGTACAGGTTCGAATGCGTAAAACCGGAGACATTACTCAGCGTAATATTATTCTTTCAGGAAATGATCTATTCATCGATATGCAGTCTGGCCTTGCAACTTCCTATAAGGCGAGTTTAGCCGAAAAAAAATAAAATAAAAAAAAAATAAAACCTAAATAAATACACGCATGCACAAAAGAGGAGAAGAAAGATGGGTATGCATTTGTGTGTACCGGATGAAAACAAAAGTTGAAATTTTTTTTGTAGGTGTAACCTTCGAGATTGATTTATTAGGTTAAGGTTTTTGTTTTCGGTGGTACCTGTGTCGTGTTGTTTCTACATAAACATTTTGTAGTATGAATAAAGAGATGCGTTTTAGGTTTCGGTCTCGGTCTCGCAGTAAGAGTTTTTAAAAGAAAACGAGAGTGCGTCTAGGTTGTGTGTTTTTTTTTTTATTTTTTAATTGCCTCGATAGGGTGTATTAGGGTTTCACATAGTTCGGGTATTTTTTATCGTTTTTTTTCTCTCCTATTTTGTTTATGAAAGGACGATACTTATGCGTAGGATTTAATGAACGAACTCGAAAAAAAAAAGAGTAAAAAATACTCTCGGTTCAAGGACGCGAACGTTGTGTTTTTATCGAGATCGCGCCTCGTCTATTATCGATAAAGGTCGGTGATTTTTTTATGTTT
This sequence comes from Ferrisia virgata, assembly GCA_900060175.1. Lineage (NCBI taxonomy): Eukaryota > Metazoa > Arthropoda > Insecta > Hemiptera > Pseudococcidae > Ferrisia > Ferrisia virgata. The sequence goes on along the minus strand of FIZR01024575.1, from coordinate 3,825 downwards.
TTTAAAAAGGTTTTTAGATAGAAATCGAAATTGAATTGATTAATTGTACGACGATGATACGTGAATAATTTAATGCTCGGTGGATAGATATTGTACCTCGTAGCTATGTTGTTTGTTTTTTTTTCAAGGGTGAATCAAAGGAAAGGGTTCGTGTGTATGATTTTCATTTCGATGGTATTTATTAAGACGTGGCATTTGTAGTGATGACCATTTTATTGAATGTAAGCTCGGTATGGGTATATCTATGCACAAGTTGATGAGAAAAGACTATGATTGGAAATTCACGGTGTTTTTTTTTCACCACCATATTGTTCGTATTTGAATTCAGTTTTATTCCTCTTAATTTTTGAATAGACTCTTGTTAGATTACTAAAAAACTTATTTATATGTAATAATAGGAAGTGATATGATCTTTCCCTGCAATCCTTTTCTTTGATTGAAAAAACCTTGTGGAATGAAAGTTCACGAGTTTTTCAATTTTTTAAAGTGCTGTGCAAGTTTACGTAAAAATTTTCTCGGTATCGTCATCTTCTTTCAATTTTTTTTTACGTACTCGTATTTCGCAGATTTAATTTTAAGCTCGGTGTAAATTATTGTAATTCGAGCTGCATGTTACTTTCTTAATATTTTATTCTATTCTAGAGCAATGTTTACCATGTTTTTATTTGCTACTATGATTTATATCAAAAAAAAAATTTAATTAATTTTTTAAAATAGATTTATAATCGTATCTAAGCTCGGTGAAGTGTATGTTTTGGGTCAAAGAATAGTTTATTGGTTGATCGATTTTTTTCCTAAAGTAAACTTTCAAGCAAGTTGAAAGAAAAATTAGGAATCTTTGACTTTGAATTTTGTTTTATAATACGCAGAGATGTGGAGAAAAAAGTTTTGAACTCAGAGATAAGAGAGATCTGTGAAGCTTTCTGTTTGATGTTTTTTTCCTGCCAAGAAAATCTGATTTCTTGTATTCGTCTTTTAAGATGGGTTTCACGAGAATAAATTTTTCATATTAAATATTATAATGATGTAAACTAAATCTACACACCAAATTCCAACTTCCGGGTACAGTTGCGAGGGGGGGGGGTGCGAGTAACAAACTCAAAAAATTAGAAAAAAATGACTAGTTCAGTTTGGAGGGGAGTTGTGCGAGGACCAAATTCAAAACATGAAAAAACCCGTCCAAAAAAAACATATTTCTGAACTGCGAGGAGGATGCAATGGGTCTGAAAAGACAAAACCTTCCAAAAAGCACATTTATGATACCTACTAAGTCCACATACCGAATTTCAGCTTCTTAGCTCAGTTTGGAGAGGAGATAGGGGTGAAACAGGCCTGTTTTAAGGTCAAAAACGGAGGAAAACCTCATATCTGCTCTCCTAATTAACCTAGGAGGTTTATTTTTGGATATTCTATGCAACTTTGGATGACCTATCGACTGGCTCAAAAAAGAATAATTTTTTCGATTTTATTCCTTCAGTACCATTTTTCCCAAATTTGGGCGTAACTTAATTCCGATCCGAGGTCAACTCCACTCCAGAATATCAAATCCGTCGCCAATCTAAGCCTATTTTTCAAATTTGATGGATTTTGGTCAGCATCGAGCTGAGCAAATGATTTTTTAGTTTCTTGGAAAAAAGTGAATAAAAAGTGAAAATAAAAATGAATATCTATGATATGGCCAAAAATGATTGTAATGGTCTTCCAGGACCTCAAAACAGATTTTGTTGACACCCCCCCCCCTCCTTCCATCTGTCGTACGTCGATAGACTGTAATAGCCTAGTTTTCATTGATTATATGGAAACAGAAAATCAGTCTGAAAAATAATCTAAAACAATGAAATAAAAGAACCAGCGCTTTTGGCTGCGAAAATTCGTTATTTTCTGCATACGATTTATCTGGATCGTTGAATTTTGTACTGCATGTTGAGGTAATGGAGGAGTATAATAAATAATACGATTAATGTTGAAAAAATCTTGAAGAGACTGCGAAGGCATTGCCAAGAGTCTGAGATGATAACAGATTTTGTATGAAGAAGATGGAAATTGGAGGTAGTTGAGAGTAACAATTAACTTGTGACCCTATTACAGGAGAGAAGCCACCAGTCGTTCAATTAGTAAATTGTTCAGGAAAACCAAGGAAAACGTTGTGGAAAGTCCCCGAAGAGCATCTCGAGAACCTCACTTCAAATGAAAAAATAAGGTACTTGACGATGCTTCGGATGGATGCGAGTAGGCTGGGCTGAAAGACCGAGCTGTTCAAGGATCCAAATGTCAAAAAACCGAAAATCTATTTTTTGCACGACTGGTGGCTTTTTTCTTGGAGGGTCACATTTGTCGGTGGAGATTGAGAAGTGTGTGAGGAGGCGAGATTTCGTAGTTGTCAGAAGGGTAGGAAAAACGCAGCCAGTATGATCATTTGATCTGCAACTATCAGTGAAACTGAAGAGAACCCGACAAAGATGAGGGAGTTCTAAATAGAGTGAGGTGAGTTTGGTGTAAGTATTGAGTTCTTATTTATATTTAGGAGGATCTTGAGTATAGCAGTTCATATGCATTGGTAGGGATATTGGGTTTTGGAGAGCAGAAGCAAGGAAATGGTAAATGTGTAACAGGTTACAAAAGTCATAAAAATATTTTCGGTCATAAAGTCATGATTTTCATAACACAAAGTCGTTTATCTTTTAAAACTTTATTTTCATTATTTTTTATTCATTTTACTCATTTGGTTTTTGTTGAGTAATATTTATTGCATGCTGAACATTGAGTGTATCTTGAAAAATTAATTTATAAACCGGAGAGAAGCGAAATAGAAACGTTGGTTTGAATAAAAATCAAGAAAAAATTATTCAATAAGAAGGTAAAATAGATTTACGAATTTTAATTCTAGAAAATTCTTACACTTACATTGTACATTTTTTTTTTTTTTAATTTTTATTGTACTGGGTGTGTATTATTTCTAGATTTTTACGCCTAGTGTTGAGTAGATTGGGAAGGTGGGAACTTAAATTTGGTGGCTCAGGTTGAGTTTACACAGATTAAGAGGAGGATTTTTTTTTTCATTTCAAGTAATGAATCTGGTATTGTGGATGGGAGGGGGGGTCAGAAATGTTTAGGTTTTGTCTTCTCTCATGTTTTAGAGATGGGCAAAGAAAGAGAAGGTGTTGGGTTATTTTTTACTCATTAATCTAAGTTCAGAGCTTACCTAATGCCAAGTTATTATAATTTTTTCAAATAGTATAAATAAAAAATTTCAATTTTTGAATTTTTCATACATTTTTGCCAGAAGTTAACTTTAACCATATTTTTACTTTCGATTTTTTTTTCAAACCATTCTGTAATTTATTTTCTTTTAACGTCTCGACAACAAAAAAAAAAATTTAATAAACGAAATAACTACGTATAAAATTTTTATTATAAAATAAAAGTGTATCTGTTTCGAAAAAATTTTTCACACTCTTTTTTTCTTTTTTTTACCTATATCTTTAAACATAGCCACCATTAAACACGTAGTACATGGGTATGAAAATTTGAGTGCACTTCAAAATGGCGATAGAGCGTTTCGTAATAATATTTAAAATTTCGTTAATCGTAGCCGAAGCAGGCGGACGACCGACGTTTTTACGATACGACAAATAGAACGTATAAAAATCAATTTCACCGGTAAAATGTTTTGTCTAGATATTGCCTCGCCTGACCCCGTAAGGTGGAAACATCCGTCGGATAACCTATTTCTAAGCCGGGGAAATTTTCGTCGCACGTTTGCACCATAGAGTAGCTCCTCTTTTTTTTTTTTTTTTTTTTTTTTTTTTGGTGGAAAAAAAAAAA
>FIZR01024558.1:13557-25865 GCA_900060175.1 Ferrisia virgata | reverse complement strand
TATGTATCTAATCTGCCGCCAAACTGAGCCGATTGACCAAATTGGAACGATTTTGAGTGGTATCGAGTAGGGCAAATGACTTCAGTGTTCGGAGGAAAAAATAAAAATAAATATCTGACATGGCCAAAAATGGTCTCAATAGTCTTGTAGGACCCCAAAACAAACAGGTTTGGTTGATATTCCTGTCCTCGTCCACCTTATAGTTCGATAGACAAGGCAGTCAACTATGTTACTTATCCTAATCTATCCGCTAGATCACGACTATGTCAATCTTACTTTCTGGGTAATGTCATTGCATTTGTGAGCAAATCTCATTGCGATTAGTTGCGTTTAAATGCAGCGAATGGCATTTCCGTACCTCCTGCGATTTACAGCTCGGAATGCTGTGTGCAGAGAGACACAGACCCTACATTGATGAGAAATATTTTCTGCCAATGCTGATATTTAAACTTTCAAAAAAATTGAATACGATCGATTTTGTTCTATAATATACAATAGAATTGATTGGTTTTCCAGTTTTACCATTAATTAATTATTGTCATGATAAGTATGCAAGCCACTTTACCAAGGAAATGATGAAAAATAGATATGTACCTCTTTGCTCATATGACGTAATATACCATTCGCTTTAATTAATTCAACAGCTTTTTGTCGCTTGATAAATTCCAGCAATCGTTTTGGAGTTCTAAGACCTGTGAATCCTAGTACTAAAGCGAGTTCGACGGCTCTTTCAAAAGGTGAATTTTGATAACTCCATATTGGAGTTAATCCAAATCCGCTTTGCAGTACAGCTTTGTGAAATAATCCTAAAAATATCATTTATCTGATTAAATATTAATTGAATTTTGAAAAATGAATAGATACAGTCCATTTTAAATACAGGTACCTAAATACATATATTGTCGTAACTTTACCTTCAGACAACGGTGACATCATGTGCAAATTTATATTGCTAGCTCCAGAACTACTTCCAAACAAAGTAACATTATCTGGATCACCTCCGAAATATTTTATATTATTTTGTACCCACTTCAGCAACATTACTTGGTCTTTTAATCCCATATTACCCGAGCATTCGGGTATACCAAGGTTTAAAAAACCTGTGATCATTATTTTCAAAATGTTCTTAATCCACTCATGCATATAAATATTGTATCAAGTAAGTAACTATACACAAAATGACTAAATTAAAAAAGTAAAAGGTAAAAAAGTCCAAAAAAATAAGTAGGTCTTGATTCGTAATGGAAAAACAAAATGATTTCCCATCTATACGAAAAAATCGAAGTATGTAAGTTACGAAATACGATAAATCCATGATTAAAAAGGTAAGCATAACTACATAGATATACCCTTTGATAATGAATATACGTACCACGTAGTATATTTATAATCGAAGCAAATACCTACAGCTTACAAACCAACGATTACTCAAAACTTTACCCAGAATGTGAAGCCGATAATTGAATGAAACAACGACAATATCAGAATTCATAATGTAGTCAACATTTCCAAAAATCTTGGAAGAACCAGATCCCCATGAACTACCACCCCAATGAACCATTACCAGTACCGGTTTTAACGTTTTTATTCGACAAGGAGGCTATAAATATCAAAATTTATAATTTAGTTGGGTATCACTATGATGGATATATTAAGACAAATAAAAGTAAAACAAACTTCTGGTGTGTAAACATTTGCATACAAACAGTCTTCTGTTCCTTCAATGGTCATGGTCAAAATAGAAAACTGTAAACAATCATTTCTTTCAAATGTGGCATCGCGTATCCCTTCCCAGCTATCAGCAGGTTGCGGAGGCTGAAATCATTAGTAAAATGTTGTAAACAGTCAAACAAAAAGATTTCCAAACATCGAACAAATCGGTTTACCATGAATCTTAATTCTCCTACTGGAGGTTTCGCGTAAGGAATACCAGAAAATCCGTAAAACGTATCGCCAGTAAATGTTGAAATCCATTCTTTTCCAACCAATTTACCTTGAGATGTGGTAACATACAATTCTTCCTTCATTTTTTTTTCTAACAAGAACTTATTCACAAAATATTAAGCCGTAGTAAAGATTTTCACCTATTTGTATTATTACGTTTTGAGCTAGGCCCCACTTGCATTGTATATGTATTAGACTTTAAAATAGAAAATGAGTTGTATTTAAAACCAACCTTTCTTATTGATTTACTTTCTTGCGATAATAATTTAGGCTATGTAGATAATTTCAATAAAATCATTTCATTTTTTATTTTACGTACGAAAACGAATACAATGTCGATCCATACACTCGAAACATAAAACTATTATCTATTCATTTTTTAAGCTTCAAATTCGTAATGTAAAAACAGTATACTGTTAACTATCAGTCTAAATACTAATGAATCATTTTGGGAATGGGTTTAGACCATTCATTTTCTATTTATCATTCCTTAGTTCTAGTTAAAAATGATAACACGCAGCAAGTAAACGGCTTACGTAAGTCGCATGTACAAAAACTAGCAGGTACGAAACAAAAAGGGAGCAACAACTAATGTAGACAAAGAAAACCCTTCTAGAGGTGATAACAACACTTTTAACGTACAGAACCGAATTTCATTTTTGTACGTGACAGAAAAATTAAAATACTGATAGCTACACAATTATTCATATTCACATCGGCATAAAAGAGAGAAATTTACAATTGATACATATTTTATTACATAAATTAATCACAGCCAAAATTTTAAAACATTACATCTGGTAGCTGTACAACAAAATTTACGAGTTTTTACGGCCATAATGAATGATGACTGGTTTATCGTACAATACGGTACCATTCAGTTCATCCAATGCTTTGGTAGAGGTTTCTGCACCTGAACACAACACATATCATTAAAAATATGCGAAACATTTCAATATTATAATAATAACAAGCTTACAATTAATTGTACTTACAAGAAAAATGAATAAAAGCTTGGCCGCGCATTTTGCCTTTTTGCAATAATTTATAAATAATTCTGGGTTTGTCGATTTCTTCGTATTTTGAAAATAAGGAAACCAAATCTTTTTCGGAAACTGAGGATGATAAATTTTTCAAATAAAGCACCTAGAGTAACAAATCAATTCATCAATTTTATAAGTTATTGTTACGAATGATTACCCGGTAAGAATATTAAAATGAAAGTACATTTGAAGGTGTTCCTTTTTGATAGTTATAAAATTTAGGAATGTTTCTGATCTCTTCTTCATTTAATTTAGTGCGTATTTCACCATCAGCTCTCCTTTCGGAATCAATGGATATGAATGGTAATGGTTTTTTAATCGGTTTGATGTCTTCTTTATTTAAATTATTTTCATTTTTAAGCTCAACAATTTTTCCATCTTTTATGGTGAAAAGTTTTTCAGGTTTGCAAGAATAAACTTTGGTAGGGCATGGTTTTTTGCTAGGAACTGCTTCAGTGACATCCCATAAAGTTTTTTCTCGTCCTGGTTGTTCGATTTTTTCTGGCTAAAAATCGAAAAAATAAAATTAATATTTGTCAATATTATGATAATATATTAATATGAAAAAATAATATTGTATTTACTCCGAAAGGTTCAGAAATTGTTTCTAGTAGTTGTTTTCTTTTTCGTAAAATAGTTTTTGCTGTTTTTTCCGGATTATTGGGCAGTGACAAATGAGCAAATAATTCATTTTCAATTTTATCTAGCTGGTTGATGGGATGCTCAGGTGGTCTCAAATCTTTTGTAGGTTCTCCAATTGCATTGCATGATATAGCGAATTGAAGAAGTTGAGTTTCCAAACTATTGGGTTTAACAGCTAGTGCCAATTCTCGAACATGTCTACTAATATTCCTACTGCAAATACAGAAACTTAATATCTTATCGCAGTTTCATTACAATACGTATGATGAAAAATTTTACTCCAAATGTTCGGTGGTGGAAGAGCCATTGGGACAGAGTATTTTCTCTTCTCGATCAGCAGATAATCGTTTAAAATTTTCATAGGTAAGAGGACCAGTTGCTGTTTCAGCAACTGGTTTGAAAGTGTGAGAAAGTTCGAACTGTTTCTCAGTACTCAAACATCTGGAATTGATAAATACGGTAGTTAATTTTTAGAAATACCCTAGTAGAATAACTCAGATATCGAGACACATTGACACTTACTTTTTTAGGTTTACATTAGTATCGCGCTGTTTCTGAGATAATTTTTTAATGAAAATATCAGCTTCGGATTGAAGTTGCTCATGAAATTCGTTTCCATGAGAATCAAACTGATAATATTTCGCCTTGGAATTCAGAACTGATGCCATTTTTATGGAAGGAACTTGAGAGTAGGACTACATCACGTACAGAATTAATGAATTAAATTGTATTTCGAAAATTAATCAACAGCTAACTAAATTTACAGTGAAATTAATAGCGATTAGCGAACCTTGATCGAGTATTATTTTATTCATCCAAAAAAAAGATCAAAATATTTCAACTTTTTTGACATTTCATTGTTATTTTGATTATATTAGCAGTGGTGTCAAAAAGTTCAATCTAAAAATGTCAAATCATTTTTGTTTACTTTTCGTCAAGTATGTGTATTTTTCTTTTCAATTCATTATATCTTCATTTGTTTCAACAAAATTACTGAAGAGATACTTTTTTATTGAACAAAATATTATTTGGTGCAAAGAAATTTCATCCCGAAACTTTTAGCTCTGATCGCTTGAAACAAGAGAAATGTAGCTCTCCAAGTATGATTAACATGATTAATATACTATCAGTTTAAATTTTCGATATCGGTCTGCTCCCAGCACCGATTACTCTAATGTATATTGTAATAAATTTATTATTTAATTCATGATATAATTTATTGAATAGTTTAATATTTTAAATACTTTCATTCATAGTGTTATGCTAATCTTATTCAATTTTCGTTACCTGGTTGAGAAGTATTAGGTAAGTGCCAGTCAAAGAAACATCACTTCATCATGTTACAAGGTGAAAATTCAGCTTCTTATAATTACGTGTATAATTTTCAGGTGCAGTTTAAAAATCTGATTAACAATGTACAGAATTGCTGAAAAACTGCCTCCTCTCACGCGATATCAGGTAACGAAACTCGTAATACTTCTCAAGTAAATTGATGGTGGAGTTTAACCTTGGCTGAAACTCATCTCATTTAAGAGATAAGTGGATCAGTTTTATGTAAAAATTCTAATCGTTCATGATTGTATTATTTTAGGGTTCTACGATTTTGACCAAACATCAGTCTAACAAAATATTGGGAAGTTCTCGACGATATTATGAAACAAACCCACCGAAAAAAGGGTTTGTTTGTGTTATTACAGTTATACACAGAATGCAAAATTTTTATTAATTGGGTTTTTGTTCTATGATAGAGGTATTGGTAAACCCCTATTTTACGTAGTAGGAGCAGCTACGGTTGGAATAGGTGGTGCAATAACATATGCCAAGTATGATCCTAAATTTCGTAAAACATTGAATGATAACATTCCCGGCAGTGATTCCTTCATCAAGTTCATTTCTCAAGAAGAAAAATCTTACGGAGAGAGCGTCAAAAATGGCATTTCAAATGCTTCTAGCAAGTACGTAGAGTTTATTTATTGTGATAAATAAAAACTAAAAGCTAATGAAATTATTTTAATTTTAGCGCTGTGAATAAAATTTATTCGATAGTAGGTTTGAGCAAAGAAGCCGATCAATCTCAAGTTCAACCACCTCCTCCTTTAGGTAAAAACAATGCCCATTTTTATTAATGCCTAAATTATTATATTACTTAATCTATCGGTTATAGTCGTTACGAAAACTTCAAAATCACAATCTGAACCGTCTCCTAAAAAAGAACCAGCAGCATCTTCCAAAAAAGATATTGAACCAGTGGCAAAAACCGCTTCTAAAGAAACTGTAAAAACTGAATCAGCACCACCTAGTTAGTATTATATGTGTTTTAAAACAACTTCCTATTTTTGTTTCAAATAATTAATCCTATTAATTCTAGAAAAAGAATCTAAACCTACGAAGGAAAAAACTGAAAAACACGATGACCTGAAAAAATACGATTTCCCCGGAATGGAGAAAAAAGCAAAAGATACTGCTGCTAAAGCTATTGTACAATTCAATAAGGCTGTAGATGATATTAGAAGTATGTTTGTTATTGGTAAATGTGAAAAATATCCTTCGTGTTCAATTTCTAATAGCGTGATTACATTAGCTTATAGGGAAGAAGTAGCTAATCTTATTGAAAAATCAATACAGAAAGGAGATTACAATATATGGTTGGAAATCAAAGAAAAAACTCAGCAGAAAGAAAAATGCATTGAACAAGCTGAAAAATTGGGTAAAAAAGCCATGTAAGTTATATTTTTTTAATTCGCAGTCAGTTTTCTGAATGAAATTTTTCAAAGCATTCGATATTATTTTTTTGAAGGAAAAAATTGGAACATCTTAAACTTCTAATCAGTGATGAAAAGACTGATATCGATCATATTACAAGAACACAGATCGAAAATAATGTCAAAAATGTTATTAATGATTTAATTTATACGAAAGCAGTATTTGCGAAAGAACGAAGTGATTCATCAGTTACCGAAACATATGCTAAAAAAGTTGAAGCGTCAAGACAATCCTTATCGGTCTGTATTAATATGTAAATGAATTTTTATTACCGATAAAATTTATGTATAAGATATATTTTATTATTATAGAAAGAACTTGGCACTTTATTCCCATCATTAATAATAGATTCAGATGTTGTTGTGTCCGAAGAGGAACTTGATCTATTTGTGTTGTACACTTGCCAGTTGCTGAATTTCTACCAGAAAGAATTACAAAAATTAGAAGTAAACAGAGAGTTTTGAACTACATAGAAATTAATTTCGTTTATTATTTTATCTTTTGAATCATTTAATTTTTATAGACTATAGGACGTTCAATGCTTAATAAAGTAATCGAACAAGCAAAAGCTGGTAATGTCGAAGTTGGTGATATTTTAAGCCTAGAAACTGAAACTTTGAAACGTAACTTTGCTCAAGAACTGCTGAAAGCCGTAAATATTTCACTTTTTTATTCACGCTATTGTTATGCCAAATTACATTTTTTTGATTTAATTACTTTTTATAGGAATTGAAATTTAAACTTGAATTTGAAAACGAATTAAAAACTCAATTAAAACGACAAGCCCAAGTATACAACGATAATTTAGAGGAAATTGTTTACTTGAAAGATAAGGAAACTGACAGAATATTGCAGCAAAATATCAATGAGAAAGTCGAAGATATGCAAATGAATTATAATAGACAACTTGCAAAAATAATTGGTCGTATGAAAGGACTGGACATGGCATTGAAAGGTATAAATCACGGTCATTAGATTACAAGAATAACAATTAAAAATTAATTTGGTGTTAAATTGCAGAAAAAGCAATTGCTGAAAAGCAAGCGAAACGTTCTCAACTTTTATGGAGCGCCTGTCAGTCTTTAATTTTATCCATTCAATCTGGTACTAACGAAAAATCATGGGAAGAGCAGCTAAAACCTCTTCAAGATGAAGTGAAAACGATCACTAAAGCTGCTGGTAAGACAATTGAGATTCTTAATCATTTTACGATTTTCAAGAATTCAGCTAATGTATTAATTATTCTTCAGCTGAAGAAGATTCGCTTGTCAGCGCTGTTCTTGCTGCTATTCCGGAAGAAGCAAAAACTCGCGGAGTTTACTCCGAATTGGCTCTTAAAGATCGATTTCTTAATGTAGAAAAAGTTGCTTTCAGACTAGCAAACTTACCCGAAGGATATGTATCAATACCACGAATGCTGTTATCATATTTGCAAAGCTTTTTACTGGTTAATTTATCTAAAACAATTCCTCCTGAAGAATTAACTAATGAACCATTTGATGTTTCCAAGTTAACTAATTACGATATATTATTCAGAGCGAGGTAAGTGTTGTTTATGAGTGTATTTTTTCGCAAATGTTTAAATTCTCAGATTATTATTTATTGTATTTTTTTTTTATTTTTTTTTTTTTTATTTTTAGATATTGGTTGGATAGAGGTGATTTTCTACAGGCGTTAAGATATATGAATTTGTTAAAAGGCGCTGCTCGTGCCATAGCTGATGAATGGATAAAGGAAACTCGAATTTTATTAGAAACAAAACAAGCAGCTGATGTTTTACTATCGCACGCCGTGTATTCCAATTTAATTTATTTAAATGATTCGAGTTAATATTTTTCCATCATTTCGTAATTTAATGAAAAAAGTTATAGGAAACTGAATATTTCAATAAAATTTTGAGATTTGTGTTTTATTTTTGCATTACCATCAGTATTTCAAAATGAATTATATCATTTCTGTGTTATTTTTCAATTCATTTGTACGAGTACTTTGGTACTGCAAGAAAAATTGAATAATGTAAATGAATAGATGTTTGAAATTGGTGGTTCTCCTTTTGAATTAATTTGAGCTTTGTAGATGTATGTTTCATTACATGATATTTGTAGAGTTGATGTAGTAATGAGTGAAAATGAAAAATATAAAATAATGAGGACATTTGAAGCACAAAAATACAATTTTGAAGAAGGGAACAAATGATTAGCAAAGAATAAAATATATCTTCAACAGAAGAAATATTCATTTACCGAACCTACCAACCATTTGTGAAACTAATTTCGTTTTAAAACCTCGCATATGCCGGTGACAGTCCGGTGGTCATGAAATTTTCGTCAATGAAGTTGAAGTGGAAGGTTAGTAGTAGAGTGGGAGGTGTTTATAATATTTTTGTTTATGTTATGTCAATCGATATTCGATAGAAGTCAAGTGTTTCAATTCGTCTGTACACTTTCTAGAGAGTACATGTGGGGAATTACTGTATATTTCTTACGTTACCAAACGTATTAGTGATTTTCGTACGAGTTGAATTTTTTCGTTCTCGTCGTTTTCTTGGTTATTAAATTGATGTTATTTAATTGTGACGCGATTCAGCGGTATACCTGTAGTTATATTATGTTTCAGTAATAATTAATTTTCGTAGTCGGTTATTTATTCGATTTAAACATGAGTGACGATAACAGCGATTTAGAAGATGAATTCGAAGATGCATTGGAAGTTCAAACACTTCCGAATACGATGGATTTGATGACAGCTATATCCGAGGGCAAGGTTGCGATACATTATTTTTTCAATAATAAATTCTACGAAGCTCAAGAAATACTCAAACCATGGGTCGGCCGAAGTATGTACCATACGGTTGGAAACGCTACGTTCAATTTTTTGGAGGCTGTCTTGACCTTTGAACGGAAAAGTATCGAAAGAGCTTCGTCTAGTTTAAAGTTAAGCATACAACTTTGTAATTATTACCGCAAGAAGAATACTTTCTCCGAATCATTGGGTAAAATGGTTAAAAAACCGAACTACGATTTATACACCCCGGAAGAACTTCACGCTGAATTGTGTTTCGCCGAATCACTCCTTCTAAAAGCTTTGCTAACTTTCATTGAAGACGAAACACTGGTGAGCTTTATCAGAGCAGGTTTGAAAATCAGATCTTGTTACAATTCGTATAAAGAATGTAATACGATTTTAAACAGCAGAACATGGGGCGACGACGAGACTCACAAAGTGCATTTCGAAAGCGGCGTAAGGATCGGTATCGGGCTATTTAATTTAATGATTTCCTTACTACCCGGACGTGTGATAAAATTATTAGAATTCATCGGATTCTCCGGCAGCAAAGAGAAAGGTCTGAGCGAACTTTTTGCATGCTATAATTTAAAGTCCGGACTCATGCATGTGCTCTCCGTTCTGGCCTTATTAGCCTATAATTTAATAATTAAATATTTCGTCAGTCAAGAAGAAGGTGATTTAGAATTTTGCGATAAAGTGCTGAATAATCAATTGACATTGTACCCGGAAGGTGCGTGGTTCTTGTATTTCAAAGGACGCTTAGAATTGATTCAAGGTAATATCAAAGATTCCATCATATGGTACATTAAATCGTGGAAATCGCAAGACGTGTGGCCACAATTTCATCACATTTGTTTTTGGGAATTGACCTGGGCCAATTGTATGCTCGGCGATTGGAAGGAAGCCGACGTGTACGCTTCGTATTTATTAAAAGAAAGTAAATGGTCTAGAACGATATATAGTTACCAAAAAGCTTCGATCATGTTGATGAATGACGAAGAAGACCTTAGTGACGATGACCTAAGCACTATTACTAGTCTTATGTGTAATGTTCCCAAATGGAAGCAACGTATCGCTGGCAAATCTCTACCTATGGAAAAATTCGCTATCAAAAAAGCCGAAAGATTCGCTTCGCAAAATAACCACTTAGTTTTACCAGCTCTCGAGTTACTGTACATATGGAATTATTTCAAGATCATTTCCAAAAAGTGGGAATTATGCGATAATATTTATCGTATTATTGATAAATGTTATAAAAATTTTCAAATTAATCCAGATCTATTCGGCAAGCAATACGCTAGCGATAATAGCGCTCTTATTTTATTACTAAAAGGCTCATGTTTAAGACACATGGGTAAACCTTTACAAGCCGAACAATGCTTCAAAGATATTATATCGATGGAAAAAAATATCAAATACGATACGTACATAGTTCCTTTTTCACTTTTCGAATTAGCCTTAATCTACAAGTCCAAAGGAAACTTTGAAAAAGCTGCGGAAATTCTAGAAGACGCCAAGAAAAATTATTCCGGCTATTCTTTAGATACGCGTTTGCATTTCCTCGTACACTCCGAGTTGACAGAAATTAACAATCAGAAAAATAGATACGTTGTCACATAGTCTAGCTAATCGAATAATCAACTACGATTTCGCTGAATGGTGAGTTTCGTTTAATTTTTTAATGTTAGATATGGTTATTTTATTTCACATTGCTACTTTTTTTTTTTTTATTCGACAACTCGTGTAAGTTAGAAAAAAAAAAAAGATCGCCAGAACAACTCTCTGTTGGCGAAGAAACGGAACTGCGAACTGGACAGGATGTTCAATTTAGCGATAACTTTTCTATGTTGTTTGTAACAACATATATATTCGAATTAGTAGTCAGTATAGGAATCGTTTCTATTGTACGAATGATTTGAGTGACAAAATGGAACCATTCATTTGGCAGTTGTCTGACTAAATTCAAAATTAACCAACCATTTTCTAAACAAATTGCGCTTTCATTCTTTTCGCCTTTCAAAAAATCGCTTACCGCTAATTACGTATATTTTGTCGTTCAATTAATTTCACTTACGAACTGGTTCAGCTTACTCTCGCTGTGAAAAAATATTCATGGGAAAAATACTACGACTTGTGCGTCATAAAATTTTAAAACATATTAGGCAATTTATTGACTCGTATCATACGACATTATCATTCAGTTACAAGTAAGATATTAAAATGTATTCACCGAAATTATGAGAAAAAAAAAGGAAATCAATTCTTATCGATTAGATTTGAGAATTTCTCTAAAAAGATGTTCCCGAATAAGAATAGCGAAATGTCTTTGATCTTAGATTTTCAAAATTTTCACAAAACATCCTCAGGCATCGCTAAAAAAAATTTAGGGCCAAAAAATTCCCTGAAACTAATACCTTGTTCTAGTGCAGAGCTACCTGCAAATTTTTACACCTGTATTAATGTCCAAAATAAGATATTAATTGAGGTCAAATAGTGAGTCTGACTTTATTATCGTATTCAAGAGGTACGATTCATGCAAGAAAGTCACCAACATCACCAACCTAGGTATTGTCCAAAATCAGGAGGAAGGAGTGCTTCTGAACCCTAAAACGGGTCCGTGAAAGTTTGGTGCGATTTTTCTACGATTTTATTTCGACAAATATAGTAAATATGCAAAATTTCAAAACTCTCTCGTTATAAATTATTGTTTGATATTAATATGAAAGTTAGCGCCCTACTTGAGCTAAATTGCATTTTTTTTCATGTCAAAAGTGAGTCAAAAAATTAGCAGAGGAGTGTTTTTCGACTAATTCAGAAACGCTAATTACGAATCCGGCGTGTTTTTTTTTTCGTTCAAACCTCTCGTTCGCAGTTTGACCCTTTAACCCCCCTTCCCCCATGTGCCCATGCTCACAAGTATGTAATTATGTTCCTCGGCCAACATTTTAATGACGAAATCTGATATGAAATTTCACACAGAACAACTTTACTTCTATTTATTTTTAGCGTATTAGTCATTATTTCTGAGAAAAACGCATTTTTGAGCATTTTTTACGTTCCTGAGAAGGGTCCAAATTTCAAAAAAAAAAAAAAATAATAAAAAATTTCTAAAAATTATACTTATTAAAA
>FIZR01024558.1:0-13511 GCA_900060175.1 Ferrisia virgata | reverse complement strand
GGGGGGGGGGGGGGGGGGTTATTTTTTGAAAAGTGTAAGGTTTTTGATTTTTTGGACTTCATTTTAAGTGTCCAAGTTTAATGAAGTTTTTAATTCTTGATTTGAAGTGTTTGATCAAAAACTCGATGAAACATGATCATTAATGATGGATATTTCTGTGGGAGGGAGCAATTTGATATGTCGAGTGTGAAGAGGAATTAAGAAGAGTAAATGGTTAATTTTATAACTTCAAATTTGAACGTATGAAATAAGTGTAAGAAGGAAATAAGAATTTTAAATTGAAATTTTTGACCAAAAACTTGTGATGGAAGATGAGTATGAATGATTTTTAGACTTCATGTTAAAATGTCTAAGTTGAGTAATGTTTTGTGTTACGTTTTTGACTTGAAGCTTTTGATCAAAAACTCACAATAAAAGATGATTATGAATGACTTTTCCACTTTATCTAAAAATGCTGGCATGGATGCCTAATTAAAAAAATTAAAAAACAAAAGAAATTGAAAAATTGAAAAAAATTAAATTAAAAAAGGGAAAAAATTGAAAACCCCAAAAATTATGCAATAAAAAAATTAAAAAACCAACTAAATTTATTTCTTTGTTTATTTATGAAATGTTGAGTATGAAAAAAATGATGATGATGGTTATTAATTTCTGCAATTCATGCTGAAATATTCAAGCATGTGAAAAGAAATTTGTGAGTAGGCGGTGTACGTCTTTGATGAAATGACATTTCATAAAAAACGTACACCACGTAAACTATCATCACAATGTTTTTACCGTTACATATCTATGATCTACAATTTCTCCCTAAAAGGGAAAAATGCCTAAATTTTTCCTCGCAAAAAATGTCTTTTCGATATTCTAAAGGGAGGTTGGGAGATGAGAAAAAATTTTTTAGGGATGTCCCTAGAAGTTCTGTGAAAATTTTTAAAATCTGAGATCAAGGGAATTTCGGTATTCTTATTCGAGAATACTATTTGAATTTTTTCATCGGTAATTTTAGTGAAGAAAATTTATTACTAGGCCCTATCCATTGAATGACCTGTCACCTGTTATCAAAATGACTACAAAGTATCACTTACAGGTTAATTTTGTTGTGTTTTTTGAACTTTGTAGTCAGACTAAATGACGGAAAATCAACGTAATAAACCTAGGACCCCGAACTTGTGTTCTGTGAATGAAAGAGATTTAATTTACAATTATCGTACACGAACACGATAATTATTGTCGTTGATAAAATGCTACTTTCCTAAAGTAAATTATACGCTAGATCTTTCTGATTGAATCTGGGTCGTTATTGCGTCCTTGACTATGACTGTAAAAATTGCAAAAAATCAATTTAATTCGGTGTATTATATTTGACTCTAAATGATGGACATTTCCGTTGTACGTTGAGCCCGATTAATGGTGTGTAGATTTATTTTCGTGTCTCGAGGTTGCCTATACATAACGGTACTGATTCGATTTGATGTTTAGAAATGATGAGCGAATGTCTACCAATAATGAATGTATTGTATTTTATCAATACGAATACCAGTACGACTACTGGAGATTTTAATCTTCGGTGACAGACGAAGATTGATCAGTACGTACAATGTCGAGGGTAATTAGAAATATCTTAGCTGTGAAGTTCATTATTTAAACCAGGAAATTTCAAGTTGGTAGCTTAAATTTTGCTCGTTTTCGATTTTGAACATGAATTAATGTTTGCATCTTTAACGTATAGTTGGGTCAGTTTTTAGGCTGATTTTCTACGTCATAATGTTGAAAATGAAAACCAGGCTATTGCAATCTATCTACCTACGGCGGATTGAAGTATCAACAAAATCCGTTTTGGTGTCCTAGAAGACCATTAAGACCATTTTTGGCCATGTCAGATGTTTATCCCCCCCCCCCACACTAAAATAATTTATTCTACTCGATACTGACCAAAATCACTCCAATTTGGTCAATCGGCTCAGTTTGATGGCGGATTAGGGGATAACCTTAAGTCAAAATTCAATTCTGTCTCAATCTGGGGGAAGGGGTACTAAGAGGCCAAAAACACAAAAATTGTTTCTATTTGAACCAATCGATAAAGAATCCAAAGTTGTATAACATAACCAAAAAATCAACCTCCTTGGTCAATAAAGAGGGGTGATGTGAAGGTTTGACCTTGAAAAAGAGCCGCACTCCCCTATCTCCCCCCCCAATTGACCTAAGAAATTGAAATTTGGCATGTACATTTAATAGCGGCCCTAAATATGCTTTTTGGCAGTTTCGACTTTTCAGCCTCATTGCACTCCCTCATAGCCTCAAAAATGTGGTGTTTTGGTTAGGTTTCTTTCCCTCAAACACTAAAACCATTTACTTTGCTTGATACTGACCAAAATCGCTCCAATTCAGTCAATCTACTTAGTTTGGCGGGGTATTAGATGTATATGAGTGGGAATCACCTTAAGTCAAAATTCAGATATGCCCAAATTTGGGGGAGGGGATGCTGAGGAGCTAAAAGCGTGAAAATGGTTTCTATTCAAAGAAATCGATGAAAGATCCAAAGTTGTATAACATATCCAAAAATCAACCTCCCAGGTCAATTAGGAGAGGAGATATGAAGGTTTTTCTGCCATTTTGACCTTGAAAAAGAGCTTCTCCCCACCAAATTAAGCTAGGAAGTTGAAATTTGATATGTGTACTTGCTACGAGCCTAGATGTGCTTTTTGGGGATCTCGACATTTCAGCTTCATTGTACCCCCTCACAGCCCTGATGATGTGTTTTTTTGGTTGTTCCTCGCGTAACTTTCCTCTCCACCCCTTCCCTGAAAACTAAAATCATTTAATCTGTTCGATACTGACAAAAATCCCTCCAATTCGGCCAATCAACTCATTTTGGTAACCGATTAGACATATATGAAGAGGGATGATCTTGGGTCAAAATTCAGTTATGCCTCATCCAGGAGGAGGGGGTACTAAGGGAGCCAAAACCGAAAAAATTGTTCCTTTTTGAACCAACGGATAGGAAATCCAAAGATATATAACATGTCCGAAAATCTGACTTCTAGGTTAATTAGGAGGGGAGAAATGGGGGGGGGTTCGACCTATTTCACCTTTAAGAAAGGTAGTTCCTTGCATAACTCCTCTCTAAATTAAGCTAGGAAATTGAAATTTTGTATTTTCATTTATTAGGGGCCCTACATTGTGCTTTTTGTGGGTCTTGACTTTTCAGCCTCATTGTATCCCCTCACAGCTCCAAAAATACTTTTTTTTTGGTCGTTTTTTCTTATTTTTTGAGTTTGTTCCTCGTATAACTCCTTTCCAACTTGAGCTAGGTAGTTGAAATTCGGTATGTACATTTAGTCGGGGCCTTAGGTGTGCCCTCTTGGGGTGTCGACTTTTCAGCCCCATTTCACCCTCTCATAGCCTTAAAAATGTGGTTTTTCGTTCGTTTTTTTTCTCTTTTTTTGAGATTGTACCTCGTATAAATCCCGTTCAAATTGAGCTAGAAATTTGAAATTTGGTATGTAGATTTAGTGTAGGTCTTTGATGTGCCTTTTGGGGGTTTCGATGTTTTTTTTTTTTCAATTCTCATGATTGTAATATGTTTTTATTCGAAAAATAAAATTTAGGGGAGGTATTAAGAAACAGAAGGAGGACTCTATTCATTTTATCCTCGTCGTAGAAATACGCTCGGTCAATTTTTAATTTGATAAACAAGAAAGTACCGGACAATTTCCAACCGAAAGAAAAGTTGATTGAATATCAAAACCGTAGAATTAATTCTTTTGAATTTTTTCTGCTAGTATTTTATGTCACTGGAAAACCACATTACTTAATGATAGCTATTTTGCTTTTTTACGACCTGTCTGTATGAGTACGTTTAATCTCGTACGAATTGAGAATACTTCAAAAGGTGTTCTATTAGCACAGGTACCGGTAACAATAGAAATAATTTGAAATATTTTAATGTTATTTTACACCGTTGTTAAATCAAAGAATGCAACCGCAGTCGACTGTAAAAAAAAAAAAAAAAAAAAAAAAAAAAAAAAAACACCAGACTACAATCCGTGACTCATAGTGAAAGATGCTATTCGTATACGTTGCTTGTACAGTGAAAGTTCCTCTATAATATGACAAACCAATTCAATGGGTACATAATACATACATATCGACAATGCTACTGTGCTAGACTCGAGTACGTAAACGTATACATATCGCACTGCCTAGTATCACGACTACGTGCTAAATTAAATGTTCCATTTGAATGTTTATCAACTTACTGATGGTGATGATTCACACCGTGTAAGCAGCCAGAACATGATATCCGAATAAATGGTCTTGAAAATGTGCGTTGTGTACTTATACGCGTTACGAGAAATTGTACGACATTGAAAAGTAGAGCTTAACTAATAAGCGCTGTGCCTGACTTTCGCAGTTATTATTCATCTTTTTTTTTTTTTTTTTTTTTTTTTGTTCTGCTCTTCAGTATTAATGAATATGAAATATTAGCTGCTGTGTGTATATTTTTATACTTATGTACTTTGATACGGCTAGAATTTAATTTCGCCACTTACGAGAACGTAGGATGCATTATTGTTATGAGGTAATTTGTCTCAATTTGCGGCTAAAGTACCAGTAAATTTAGATTTCTTATGGTAAATGTTGTTTATTGTGAATGAAAATTGATGCAATTCGAGTTAATTAGATACGTACGGTGTTTAATCACCTGATATGTATGTGTGCGTATTTGCATTGTCTGAATAGTAGGAAGAGTTTCGAAATTAAAATACTAAACACGAAGAAGAAGTGTAATTAATATTTTCAATTGAAAAGTACATTAATGGAATTTTTTTAAAGAGAATTTGAGCCAAGTTATTTTCTGATTATGGAATTTTTTACTTCAAATCATCAAGCAATTAGGCTTTAAAAATGTGATACGTAGTACCTATGTGCAATAATGTCAACCTTCTAGCTTGATTCGGAGAGGGGATATGCGTGGGATAAACTCAATAAATTAGAAAAATCGCTCAAAAACCTCATTGTTTAACCCTCGCCCCCTCGAAAAAACGCATCTAGTTAATCTACATGCCAAATTTGAACCTCCTGGGTCAATTTGAAGGGGTGATAAGTGTGGGATAAACTCAAAGATAAACCCCCCCACTACTTTTTGGGGCTGTGAGGAGATGCAATCAGTCTGAAAAGTCTAATCCCGTAAAAAGCACATCTATGGCCACTATGAGTTTACATACCCAATTTCAAGTTCCTAACTCAATTTGGAGGCGACATGGTGGAGGAGAAGCATGTTTTCAAGGTCAAAAAGGGGAAAAACCCCCACATCTCTTCTCCTAATTTACACAGGAGGTTGATTTTTGGATATGATATGCAACTTTGGATTCTCTATCGAATAGCATAATAAATAACAATTTGTGCGATTTTTGCCCCCAGCACCCCCTCCCCCAAAATTTGGGTGTAACTGAATTTTGACCCAAGATCATCCCCGCTTAAAAATATCAAAGTCGCCACCAATCCTATCCTACTGTCCAAATTTGACCGATTTTGGTGAGAATCGAGCTGAGCAAATGATTTTTAGTTTCGGAAATGAAATAATAATAAACAAATGAATATTTGACGTAGCCAAAAATGGTCTTAATGTTCTTCTGGGTGCCCCGAAACGGATTTTGTTGATATTCCCTCGCTCATCCACCATGCACAGGTAGATCGCAATAGTTAGGAAATCAGCTAAAAAGTAAGATTATTCTTAGATTTGGCTAATTTTTAAATACAAATATTGTACGTTTAATAGGGCACAGCCTAAATAATTCACAGGTTACAACTCTTTGTGAGCCGGGGTAGGAGTGGTTTTTACCGAATGTTAACTTGCAACGCATCGTTATACTCATCAAAGTATGCCATTTTATGTTGGGGGTGGGGGAATAAGTTTTATCAAATTTCTGATTTTACACCCATTGAAACAAGTTTTCTTGTAAAAATACGTAAAATTAGGTTTTACTTTTCAGCATAAAAGATTAAAACTGGTACTCGACGTAAAAATTGTTCAAATAGGCTCAAAATGTTATCTTTAGTTGAAGAAATATCCGTCAAAATTTTCAAACGCCCCTCCCCCTTCATTCTTTACCTCCATTTGTTTTGGGCTTATTGTAGCCGACAGTGGCTAAGGCTTTTCAAACTCCAAAATTTACGTGATATTGTGATATTATCGAATGAAGCGTTTGAATGGGAGTAATTAGTCTTCCTTAATACGAATTTGGCTTTAGTTGTTTTTTAGTTCAGAATGTTATTAAAATCACCACAGCAGATTCGTCGAGAGTGTTAAAAATCGTATTGTTAGAATCTAACCGAGAACGATGTGCCCTTGAAAAAATTTACATTAAAGTAGAATTATAGGAAATAAAATTTTCAGTCAATTAAGTATCCTGTAATTTTGGACAAGATTAACGGTTCGTGAGCGATATTATTGATGGCGATTTTCGTTTTCAAGACCTTGAAAATTTTGTACATTTTTCAACCGTAAATAGTGGATTTACTAATCTTTTATCATATTTTGGCTGAATAGTTAAGAAAAATTGAGCGAATCGTCTTGTCTCAGGTGGTAGGGTATTTGTAACTTTGATTATTATCAATACGGCGGTTTTTACCCAAACGTTTAGTAATTCGGATAATGCATCTATATTAAAATATAATCTGTGTATCTCATCAAAAATCGCTAAAATTTGATTACTAGGCTTCGTTTTATGCTACATTTATTGGATCAGAGTAAGGATGACCCAGAGACAGGATCAAAATTCAGCTTTATCTATAATTCGGTAAGAAAGTTGGGAAAGATTAGATTGTAAAAATTATTTGTTTTGGAATCTAGTGATAAAAAATTGAAAATATTTTTAAAAATTAGCTTCATAGAGTTATTGGAGGTGGAAGGAAATGAAGTTTTTAATCGTTTTGAGTCTGCTCAAAATCAAGCTACTTGGCCAAAATCTGGCATGGAAATTTAGCAGGTGGCTCGAATGTTCCTTTGAGAATTTAGAATTGTTTTTCATATTAGTCAAGGTGGAACTTAGCGTTGTAAATGTAGCATACCCAATCTCCATTTTTCCTCGTTTAGGAGTTGATAATCAAAAAGAATTAAACAAAATACAATTATTTGAACTTGAAGGAACTCGAAAAAAGTGCTTTCGTTTAGCATGAATATATTTTTCTTAGGTGAAAAAAAGAGGGGCTTTATACATGTGTTGAGGATACTGTTCTCTACAACATATCCAAAATTCATTTCGAGAAATCGTGCAGAAACTTCTACCGGAATCAATATAGTTGAAATTTCTTTAAAATGGCAAAGATTCTGATTTAGCGTCTTCTCAAAATTAATTCAACTGTTCCATTACTTCAAATTAACATTATTCTTCGAAGTACGCTCAATTATTAGTCAGATTTTTCGAAGGAAACCCCCGACTATTAGAATCATTTTGTCTGATATGTTTTTTTTCTATTTTTAATTTTTTTTTGTCTAATTCTCCCAAGGGAAAAAATTAATTATTCCGCCCCATACCAACCGAAATTGCTGAAATTTAAAATTTCGTCAAAACTTGCCGACAGTATTTTTTTTATTGAAGTTTCAATGGTTCATGGTCCAAATTGGAGTAGGTCCATTTTTTGGGATAGGGTAAGAGGGGGTAAAAAATCGAAAAGTGAAAAAGTTTCACTGATAATCGGCGGGAACTCGAAATATCTATAGCATATCCATAAATCAACCCCCTACGTTGAGTAGGCCCCGAAGAAATCGGACCATTTGGACTATTTTACGATTATTTTGAGGATAGCTCGTCTGTCAGGTCTCTCTAATTCATCTACAGGATTGGAACTTGGTTAGGGTTCTCGACCAGTCACTCCCAATTCATCCCATTACAGGTCCAAAAACCGCTATTTTTTTCATCGTTTTCGATGAATTGCTCATCTATACAGGTCGTCCTAATTGAGCTAACGCTTTGAAACTTTGTATACAGGTCGAGGAGATGTGCAGGGTGTCCGTTTTGGGGGTCTCCACAATTCATGCCCCAATAGAGCCATTCTACAGCCCCGAAAAGAGTGTTTTTTTCGATTTTTTCCGAATTTAACGATAAATATGTGTTATTTTAATGAATTTCTTGAGAAATCTTTTTTCCCCGCCGATTTTAACGCAGCGATGACGAAGAAATTGCAGGTCAGCTATTTACCTAAAAATTAACCTACGCTACTTTCCAAATTTGTATTCCAATTCATGGAAGTTTAGTAATTTGGAAGGAAATTCACAACTCTAAAAGTTTGTATATCATATCCAAAAATCAACCTCCTAAGTCAATTAGGGGGGAAAATATGGGGATTTTTCACCTTTTTAACCTTGCAAAAGAGCTGTTCCTCCCCTATCTCTCCTCCAAATGGAACTAGGAAGCTGGAATCAGCTATGTACATTTACTAGAGACCCTAGATATGGTTTTTTGGGGTTCTCTACTTATTAGCCCCATTGAACTCTTCCTACCTATAATGCTTTTTTTCAATTCTCACGATTGGTATATGTTACGAAAATCGAGCTGAAAAAGCCTTGCTTTGCGATGCTTTTTTGTTTCATTTGTAACCTCGAAACGAGAAAATAATGCAGAATTCATTTCTCATGAGAACTCTGCCTTTGACCAAAAAAAGTATGCAATGACAAAAAACGCCAAACGCAAATTCCCACCTTCCTGATTGAAAAAATCAAAAAGTCAAATTGTCCCCTTTCTCATGTATTTTTTCAAAAAAAAACGCTACCATTACTTCGAAAACTTTATGTAAAATGCATCTAAACCAAAAGATGATTTCGCAACTTAAAATTGATATCGAATTTATTTTCTTGATTTTTTTTTAATCGGGCAAAATAATAATTGAAGCAGAAGAATCTAATTTTGGTAGTAGATATCTCTCTGCAATTGATTTTTCACGAAAATCGTGCATATGAAGAGCTACGGTGTTATTAGCACTCCAATTTGTAGGGGTAAAATGTCAGCAAAAATTTCACATTTTAAATCTAATATTACGATTGTACAAAATAGAAACCTACGTACACGAAAAAAAAAATTAAATCTTGAAAATCAACAATTTTGCTCGTAAATTCTTGAGAATATGAACCTAGTTGTATCGAGGAGGGGGGGGGGAATGATCTCTATTCAAATTAAACGCCGGATAATATTTTTTATTGTTTTGTAACCATTTTTATCAGATTATAGTTTGATCTTGTGAAAAAGAATTTAATATTTATATTTTTAAAGTATGGGCTTTTCAAGTTCAATATGAAATAGATGTTGAAAGGAAATTTAGATAGAAAAAAAAACAGAGCAAGATATAAAGTTTAGCTGTCAACTTTCGATTTATCATCTGATTTGTGATGTTGAATCTATTTACGACTTTAAACTATCAAAATTATAGATAACAAAGTTACAATATAAAATATCTCACGCATAAACTTTTCCCATCAGACTTTCGTCGTTTGTTATTCTTACAAATAAAAAAGTTATAGATATATTTAAAGAAGAAGAAAGCTATATAGAAAAAAAAAAAAACAGTTCAAGGGTAATTCAAATACGATAATATTTTCAACGTCGTCGGTAAAACTTTTATACTTCGTAATTTCGCAACTAAACTGGTATGTACTATAGACCTGTTGCTTTCATGTCAAATTTGGGAATTTTTCAACGTAAAATTGATCGTAAAAAATTTACTTGTTCGCGTAACTCGTGTAAGTTGTGCAATTTTTGAAGAAAAAAAAAACGTCTACCTATAACGCAACCCAACGTAGATAGGTAGGTAGGTAGGTAGGTAGGTATCTAAACCTATAACGATGGCAGAAAAATAATAAGCTTGGTTTCGAGTTTAATAATGTTAAGATGAATGGTTAGTAATGCAAATTTCGAAATGTAGTATATGACAATATACGCAAATGTATATTCAACTATTAAATTCAAAGCGATGAGACACGACTGAGATAAATGGAAATAGCCCAAATTGATATTTCCTTTTGGAAAAAAACCCCTTACATCTTATATACTAGATACGTTTGGTATATATGCGAATAACGATATCATTTATGATGGCATTATATTTCTCACATTAAAATAATACCTACGTATCTAGCTATCTAAGTATCTACGCGCTTATTACATGTACTTATGCTTATCTATGATAAGTACATGAACGATGCTATTAATTAATTTTTTTTTCTGCTCGTTGTAACGCTGCCGTATATATTGTGGCGAAAGAGATTAACGAAAGTTTTCATATCGCGTATATTTAGTAAGTGTACGAAGAGTAATTATTAATATTATTATTTTTTTTTTTTTAAATCACGCTTCGAAATTAATAAAGTAAAGATGTTCAGAAAGCAAGAAGAATACTAATGTCTGTGCGAGTAATTATCATCGGAAGGAAGTAAAAGGTGTTCGAAACAAATTATCTCTATTATTATATGGAGAATGCATCAAAATGAGCGTTGATTTATGGAAAATGGAAATATATATCTAGGCCTATGGTGTGTTCATATAAGAGTATATTGTGTATTGCACTTTTTTTTTTCAACTTCAGATGTTAATCATATTGAAAGAATTTGAACGTTGTATGGAGCTTCAAGTTGGAATATTTTTTTTTTACATTTAAATGTTTATAAAAAACTGCAAAGGTATCAGGTACCATTTTGGTTGAAATGAATTTGTTCAGGATGTTCGCGGTGTATCTAAATCATCATTTTGTCGTTATGTAGGGGTTGAGTTCTTAAAATAATTGTAACCGCAGCGTAGTTCTAAACTATCTTTTAAAAGCTATGTGTTGGAAAAATAACGCGTATTTCATTGTCATAATATATGGCTCATTGTAATTTAGAGATCTAATCGCATTATTAATTTAGAAGAATTTTGCGCAGTACTTGAAACTATATTTAAATGAATAATCTAGAAGAAATGAATGTATATTTTTTTTTTTTTATAAATAACATTTTTATAATCGAAATTCTTAGGGAGCTTTTCTTGGAAAATTTTTTAACATTTAATAATAGATAATTATATTTATTCGAATCAGGCGGAAGTGCTGATTGGGGTTCGATTGCCACTTCGAGACCGGATGCAGAAAATTTGTTTCACGAATATGTTGTGGGAGCTTCGTTAAATTTAAAAATTGACATTCATTTTTTGCTGCTAGTGCGGTCAAAAAAGAATTAAAATTTAGTTTTTTCAAAATATCTCAGCTTTTATATGTGTATGTTTGCTCAATAAATGAATAAATTTAGAATTTCATGTTTTAAAACTAACCAAAAAGCTTATCTGGGAGGATAGGAAATAAAAGTTAGATTCACGTAACAGATTTTTGGGTTCGAAGTTATTTGGGAAAATTTGTGAAGATATTTGATTGTTCTATTTTGGTAGGAAAAGAAGAAACCGAAACAATTTACTTTTCTCCCAGATATTTTATACGTTTTTTTTTTTTTTTTATTTTCTCTTATGACGTCATGTACAATTCCACGTTGTGGAATTTTAATTTCAGATTTTTTCCAAAAGTAAGGGAGGTGGTGGTGAAAAACAGTGTTGCGGAATGAGGTCAAATGAGCATAGTAAAAATTTGGTATCTTCGACTTGACCCACGTCTCCTCCTAAATTGGTTCGGAGAAAAAAAAAATTAAACAATAAAAATCGATAAAAGTTTTAATTCTTTTTTTTTTTTAAATTATTGTATTTAATTGTCAATCTAAAAATTTGTCATTTTTTCATTTTTTTAAAGTGTGCTGAATTACGTATCGATTTACAGCCGATAAGGGATGGGATGTCAACAAAATCCGTTTTGGGGTTCTAGAAGATCATTACGATCATTTTCGGCTATTTCAGATATTTATTTTTATTATTACCCCTCCCCCTCCGCGCCCAAAATTAAAATCATTCCATCTGTTCGATACTGACAAAAATCCCTCCAATTCGGTCAATCAGCTCATGAGGGGGGATGACTTTGGGTCAAAATTCAGTTAAGTCTGAATTAGGAGGAGAAGGTACTGAGCAGCCAAAACCGAAAAAATTGTTTTTTTTTTGAACCAACGGATAGAAAATTCAAAGTTGTATAACATATCTAAAAATCAGACTCCTAGGTCAATTAGGAGGGGCGAAATGGGAAAGTTTTCCCCTATTTCACCTTTAAAAAGAGCGGTTCCTCGCATAACTCCTCTCCAAATTGAGCTAGGAAGTTGAAATTTTGTATTTTCATTTAATAGGAGCCCTACATTGTGCTTTTTGTGAGTCTTGATTTTTCAGCCTCATTGCATCCTCTCACAGTTGCAAAAATATGGTTTTTTTGATCGTTTTTTCTTATTTTTTGAGTTTGGTTTGCTCCTCGTATAATTCCTCTCCAAATTGAGCTAGGAAGTTGAAATTTGGTATGTACATTTAGCAGGATTTTTAGATGTGTGCCTTTTGGGGTTCTCAACTTTTCAGCCTTATTGCACCGCTTTACGTCCCTAAAAATATAATTTTTTGATCAACTTTTCTTACTTTTTAGTTTATTTCTCGCATAACTCCCCTCCAAATTCAACTATTAAGTTAAATTTTGGTTAATAGATTTGGTAGGGTTCCTAGATGTTGCTTTTGATAGTCTAGACTTCTCAGCTCCATTAAACCCTTCCTACCCTTAATGCTGTAACAGGGTTAAGTGTCTCGATATTGAAATTTTTGAAGACACTTTTCAGGTATTAGAAAGCGAATTCACGATTTTTTAATCTCCTCACTAGAGGATGAGGCATAGTGAAAAGTATTCTTTAAGGGAGGTTTTTACGTTAATTTTTTTCTGTCTGTCAGTTTTCGGCTGATTTTTTTCAAAGTTGATATCGTTGTAAAATTTTATCACATTTTTCGTACCCTGAATATGATTTCAAAATAAACTTTCAAAACTTTTTGGAGGCTTATAAGGCTACCTTTTTGACCTAGCAACTCGAAAAAATTTCGTCGTGTTATTAAGAATATTTTATACTTTCTAGAATTTTTTCAAATTTTTCGAAATGGTGGCCGCTTGTGTAAGCATTCAAAAACTCATCTTATTTGGTCAGAAATTTACGTTTAACGAGAGAGCAAAAAAATGGTTTTTGGAGACTGTAGAGAGAGCCAACGCTTAAAAAAATTTGAAAAAATACTGGAAAGTATAAAATGCTTCTTTTTTTTTCTTTCTTAACGCCATGTTCTGCAACGGAGGCCAGAGGCGTATTGAAGGGATAGTTGTTTAAAGAAGAGGTTTTAGTCCAGTTTTGGCCATAAAGGATAGTAGATTTTGAATTTTTTGACGATTATCAGCCAGGACTTCTTGAGCATTGTTTGATGTAAGATATAGGATTCTTTCTCGGTAATACTTGGGGCATTCGAAGAGTATCTGAGTTATGGAGATTTGGCATTTACATGTTGAGCATAAGGGAGGAGAGTTTTTATTCAAGAGATAAGAATGTGTCAGAAGAGAATGACCTGAGCGCACTCGCGTAATGATTACGTCGTCTT
>FIZR01024553.1:0-16981 GCA_900060175.1 Ferrisia virgata | reverse complement strand
AATCGGTTTCTATTTTGGATCCATCTGTGAAACATTGGATAAACCCTTGATATTCGTTAATTTTTTCTCGGTATAACCTTCTGATGATATGATGTGGATACTCATTCTTACGATAGTTGGTCATGGTTAGATTAATATCAGGAAGTTGAATTAGCCATTGAGGGAATTTTGGATTTTCATGGTTTAGGTCTGATATGGTTATGTTGTTATTCTCCAGTACTGATACGAAATCTGTTATTAGGGTTTCATTGTACAGATTACGGTTTTCGAAGCATGAATAAATGTAAAACAGAAATAAAAAATACCCTAGCCTACTGCTACAATAGCGTAGCTGTAGCCAAGAACGGCTCAAAGCAGGAGGTTTCCATTTTTTCAGTGTAATATTTTTTTAGTTTAAATTTTATAAAAATGAATTAAATGATGTGCCCGAAAAAAGCGAGGCCGAAATTTTGAAAACATATACTTTTTTTAACGATCAAAACGTGCATTTTCAGGAGTTTCAAGAAAAAATATCAACACAAATGTGAAAATTTCTTAAGTTTATCGATCTCGACTGGGGGGGGGGGTGCTCAGACCTTCCAANGGGGGGGGGGGGGGTGCTCAGACCTTCCAAACACCGCCCCACTCCGGCAACGTCAATGTACTGCTAAATGAATACAAAATTTAATATTCGATGATACAAATAACGAATTCTTCGCGAAAGTTTCAAGCGGTAAAATCGAGGAATTTGTATGTCTGTTGAAGAATGCTTATACGACGATGCAATTGTGGTGGCTGGGAAAAAACAATGCTCTCTATATTATTTACAATCTATGTAGGTGCTCATCGTCTAGGCTTTAATGTATGACAAACTTTACGACTGCTTTGCATTTTTTTCTATTTCGAATAAGCTAATTACTTACCATCTACAGTAATATGCTTGCTGTAAGTCTGTTAGTATACAAATCTATATTTATGTAGGTATACATAAATAGGTATATAGAGATACCTACTTTTGTTGTTTGCCCTTTCACATATATATATATATATATATATGCAGAATATGAGGTATGTAATTGTATCGAGTTCGCGGTTAAGTATGTTCCACAATTCACATGAGGTGTACTCGTATACCTAATACCTCTATGCATACCTGTATCATCTGAACTCCGTTTGGAATCCCATTTGCATATATTGTTTCTGGAAGAGCGAAGAAAGAAATATATTTATATAAATATTCATGCTATACAAATATCATAATTAACATTACCGTAAAGCTCGTTCGCGAAAGATAAACGCCGCGTTACAATTAATCGGCCGAGTTTCTAATTCATACACGATATTTGCATGCAAATTAAGCTACTGTGTATGTACATATGTGCTTGGTTAAACGCGTATAATTTCACAGTGAAGGGGCATCGCATCGTGCGACGAGGGGGGGAGTGTTTTTCATTCGGTTGCGATAATTACTCGAAAATATACCTAATATACGCGCGGTTTAGCAGCTAAATGATTTAGTGTTCTAATTACTCGACAGTATCACTAATTCGATCCCTCTTTACGCCGGCCCCAACACTAAATCATGATACAATTTGTACATGTATATTCGTCTGTATACCTACCTTTACCTATCTATTTGTACATACATACCTACACCTTGTTGGTAGCGGCATTTTTCTAGCACACACACACACACACACACATAGACCTGTAGACGTAGATCAAAGTGGGAAAAAAAACGCCTTAGATACGAGCAGATAGGTGTACGAAAAGGATGAGAAGGCATACGTAAATGAAATGGTTAAATATACGTACGTATAACTTTGAGGTTTTACTATAATTTAAAACGCGAAAGGGAAATATGCTATAAAATAAAGCAGCGTGCGCACCCGGTGGTAATATAATTATAAACATGTAAGATTTGCATTTTGAACATAACGGCGCCTCTTTAATAGGTTTCTAGACGGAAACAATCGGATCCTTTGAAAGGACCAGCGTATAATGACTTGCAAAAAGCCCAACCATCATTATAATACACCCAGATACCTAATATCTTCGATATACTACGTAGCCTAGTAACCATTAATTTAAAAACTCCGGCGGAATATTAAAAATACCTGAACTCGCTAAAAAGGGATCTTGATGATGTACTCGTATCCCTGATGCTGGGTACCGTTTTTATCCTAACCATTTTCCATATTTAAAATCAAATTCGGCATAAAGTAATTACGTTTTTTTTTTTTTTTTTTTGGCCTCGCTATATCGTATCCTACCTAAGCTTTAGGTATATTTGTGAAAAATAGCCGGCGAGAATTTAATAACCCTTGTGCCAGAGCACGATGACAGCTGGTAGATAGGTATAGGTAGTTGGTACTATATATATATTTTTTTTTTCGATACGTAGGTACGAAAATTCTTTCGTTTGCGAAACGTCAGACGAAATAATCATCCAGCGGTGAATATCTAAGGATTTCGTAAAATTATTGTGTGTTTTTTTCTCTCGCTGTCTCTCTCTCTCTCTTATTTTTTTCATTGTGTAAGTGTGTATACCTTGTTGCGTTGGGTTTTCACATGTGTAGCTAAAGTAGTATGTATCTTTTGCACGTGTGTATGGTAATTTGAATACGGAGCAGGTCTGAGAAGGTAGTACTGGTATTTGTAAGAATGTGTGATATTGTGAGGAAGTAAATGGATTATTTTTTAAATACTTGTAAAAATTCAACTGGAAAATTTTGAAAATTCTGATGAAAATTTGAAATGGTTCTGGAAACTTTAAAATATCTCAAATATTTGAAATATGCTCCTAGGGTTGATTTTTAACATAGGCGAAGAGAGAGAGAGAGGAGGGGGTATGAAAGGGCTTAAGTCTCCCTTATATATTGAGTTGGTCGCCCGAAATATTGTGAAGAAAATTTGTCAAGTGATAACTTGCCCTTCTAAAAACAGTGTAATATCTTTGACTCTTGGTATTTCGCAAATTCTTCGTTCGGATTGAACTTTCATCAAATTTTTATAAATATTTCTCTGTTTTTCTTTATTTTTATTAGACTGATTTTCTATGCCATATTTTCCAATGAAAAACAGGCTATTATGGTCTATCGACCAGTGGTGGGGGGGGGGGGGTACAAATGAAATCTGTTTTGGGATCCTAGAAGACCGTTAAAACAATTTTTGTCCATGTCAGATGTTTAGTTTTATTTTTGACAGGATATGTCTTGAGGCTGAAGGGCATTCTGTGAAAGTGTTAGGGTTTTGATTTTTTTACTTTATGTTAAAAAGTTAGCATGGATATATCTTAAGGGTGGGAAAGTTTGATAAAACTCACAATGAAAGATGAGTGTGGCTGATTTTTGGACTTAATGTTAAAATGTCTGAGTTCAGTATTTGATTTTTGTTTTGAAACCAAAACAGCCAATAAAAGATGATTATGAATGATTTTTGCACTTCATGTTAAAATGTCGACATGCATATAGAAGTTGTTGGGTTCCAAGGTATGCTGATATTATTAATCTCAATTTTGGGTACAAAAAAAAGTGGAAATGAACAGGAAAACTAAAAAAAAAATTTTAATTAGAGATGATTATGAATGACTTTTGCACTTTATGTTAAAATGTGACATGGATGTCTAATTTGAAAAAATTAAAGAATTAATTAAAAAATAGAAAATGTTAAAAAAATATAAAAAATTAAAAATCAGTGTATGCCTAATTAAAAAAATAAAATAAAAACTGAAAAAAGTTAAAAAGTAGGAAAAATGAAAAATTAAGAAGAATAAAACATTAGAAAATGAGTTGGTGGCGTACGTTTTTGATATGATCTAGAGTTTTTCCCTAAAAGGGAAAAACGCCTAAATTTTTTTTTTTTTTTTTTTTCACGAATATTAAAATTATTTACTCTGATCGATACTGACCGAATACGCTCCAATTCGGTCATTCGGCTCAGTTTAGAAACGGATTAGATATATATGAGTAGGGATGACCTTGGGTCAAAATTCAGTGTTGCCCCCGTTTTGGAGAAAAGGGTACTGAGAGGCCAAAAACACAATAATCGTTTTTTTCCAAGTCAATCGATAAAGAATCCAATGCTGTCTATAATATCCAAAAATCAACCTCCTAGGTCAATTAGGAGGGAGATATGAGTGTTTTCTCCCTTTTTGACCTTAAAAAAGGTCTATTACTCCCCTATCTCCTAACCGAAATGAGCCAGGAAGTTGAAATTTGGTATGTATATTTGGTAGGGGCCGTAGATGTGGTTTTAGGGGGTTCCAACTTTTCAACTCCATTGCACTCCCTCACAGCCCCAAAAATGTGGAGTTTTGGTCAGGTTTTCTCATTTTTTGAGTTTTTTGTTTGTTCCTCGCATAACACTCTTCCAAATAGAGCTAGGAAGCTGAAATCACGTATGTACCTTTTAGTAGGGATCCTAGATGTGCCTTTTGGAGATCTCGACTTTTCAGACCTCCTCACAGTACTGAATTTGTAATTTTTTGGATAGGGGCAGGGACCAACTTCCACTAATGGTTTGAATTTCTAGCCAAGGGCCGATTCAACTTTCCTTACCAGGCAGGCCATGTTCTTATCGTGCTTGCTTCGCTCAGGCCATGCTTATCAAACCAACAATAAAACGTTATTTTTTTTCTCATGGATATGTCTTAAAGCTGCGTATCATTTTGCTAAAATGTAACGGTTTTTGATTTTTTATCAAAAACTCGCGATCAAAGACGATTATAAATGGATTTTTGCGCTTTTTGTTGAAATTTTATTTTAATATATTCATGATTTTTACACTTAATGTTAAAATGTTAACTTGGATGTCTAACTAGAAAAATGGGCTGATGACAAAAATTAAATGGTAAAAAAATTAAAAAATTTTATAAAATTAAAAAAAAATTGACGACTTTTGTAATTCATGTTAAAATGTTGATACGGATGTCTCATTAGAAAAAAATTAAAAAATAACAAAAATGAAGTAATTAATACGATCGAAAGATAAATTGAGAAGTAAAATAAATAAAAAAATAAAAATTAATTGAAAAAAAATGGATAAAGTTTTTAACCAGAAACTCGTGATGATGGATGATTGTATAATCTTCATTTTGCTAGAAAATCATAAAATACGTAGAATGTCAAAATAGAGTGAAGAAAAGAGTAAAACTTTCTGATTTAAAATTTTCGATCAAAAACTCACAATAAAAGATAATTGGATATGTTGCCTATTCATGATCTAGAATTTTTCCCTAAAAGGGAAAAATACCTACCTGAATTTTTTTTATCATTTTTTGAAATAAAAGTGGTTGGTTTGAGTCCGACCCATCGTCTGAATTGCCTAGAAATGGTGGTCGGAGTATTTATTTCGAATCAATAATTGGTCTATAAATTTCCTCATTTCTATAGGTTTAATGTTGGCTATTCGCATAATATTCGGAATTGATGATCGATCGAGTCTTAAAATTTTAAAATTACTTTAGTAACGAAAATTTGACCTCAATTTCGTTCTTAATTTACCCCCCGCATATACTATTTCTAATTATCAAAATAGACCCTTTTTTTTCCCCCCCTCAGAGGTATGCTAATTAGTGTTATTTTGTATCCTTATACGCGCGCCTATGCATGTCTAAGTATTATTGAAATATAACGTGTTAAATTCATAATCTTCGTATTATACCTTTATTATTACTCACCATGGCCACTTTATAACACAACTTATTAACATGTTACAATAAAACTCTCGGTAGCTTTACGGATAGCCTATTATCAGCCATCATCGTAGACACTCCTGCCGAGAGGATTGACGTAGCGAGTTAATTCTTTATTTTATATATCCTTACAAAGAGTTATAAATTAACTATGGTCATGTAGAGTTCATCCTTCATGCATATGTAGCTAGGTACAATGTACCCATCTGCAGGTTGGTTATGCCTTATCTGTTGTAAAAAAAAAAAAAAAAAATGCCTATTTAATTTTCACAATTTTCTATAATTGTGTATTTTTTATGGTGAGTGTTGTGCAATGCAGGTAGCTAGGTACACATACTTGTACATTAATCTAGGTTCATCTTATATTTTCAAAACTTGTTTCAACTTAATAACTTTAAACTTATGCGTACTCTTACATCTTGGATATTTTGATTTAGCTAGGAAGCATGTGTGTAATATTCATCTATTGTACAAATTTACATGTTAATGCGAATCAAACACGCAAAATACGCGTTTTACGAGCATTACGCATCTTGTAGGCACCTAAATAACTATAGACCTCGTAATGTAGGTATTTACATCTATGGAAAATTCCTCCTCCTCCCCTTCCCCTCCCCCTCCTCCCCATATAATTGATGTATATTTAATGACGTAAAATTTCCACGAAAATATGCAAATGTCGATTTATGATAAGTACGAGTATTTATATTATTTACCCAGACAGAATGGTATCCTAAGTACTTAGCTATGGATCTAGTTGAAGAGATGTTCCAGTTATAAATATGTTGTAATTCTTTCCCTTCTTTCCTGCATCGATGCCTCCCTACTCCGCCTGCTGCCAAAAAAATTGCATTGTATGCTATATCCATTACGCGCCCAATGAATGTATTATCATAATTATTATCATCAGGTTCATTTTTATCGTTATTACGGCTACGATATGTACTAAATATACGCGGCAAAGAGCTCCGGCAAGTGAAAATTAACAAGAATAAAAAAGTGTAGGTATAATTTTACGATTTATTACCGTCAGCAACAGTTTGTTTTACAAGAATGTATTTTTTTAAAAGATTAAAAGCCCCGCACACTCCCTCTCTCACTCTCTCGCGCGCGCGCACACACGTATGTACATATGCATCGTAGGTCTTTGGTATATTTATGTGATAGTGACCGCCTATCTCGATCTTGCTCATCCGCCGTTTCTTTGTGTCCGAAACAAATATTAAAAAAAAAAAAAAAAAAATTAATAACAATAATAACGATGATAAGAAAGCGCTTCTTAATTACATTAAAAAACGCTTGTAGTTGTACGCACGTCTCCCTTACGTATATACTACGTATCTCTAGCTAGCTGTATAATTATGCTAGCTCGAACGTATGTCTGGTAGAGGTACAGGTATGCTTAATATGTATGCAGATATGCTTACTCGCATAAGTATGTAAAATATATATATATATAGGAATTTATAGGTATAGGTAGGTTTAGCTATATGTATTTTAAATTGAATTTCTCGCTGGTATTTTTTCCTCCCTTGTCGATTTTAATTATGTTTAAAATTTGCAAATAGCTTGGCCGGCCGCATACCCGGACCCCGCACCGTATCTCGTACGTCGATTATATATGAATGGGAATTCGCTCTTTAACGCTGCCATACTATGTTGAGAAAATTATAAAACCGTATAATGAGTGTTTGTATTACATGAGAACTCGTTAACACTGCTAGATTTACATACAGGTATAGGTGCTTAAACTGTCGAGCATATATATGTATGGACTGTGGATAGACAGTGGCTGTACAGGTCGTTGTCGTATGTCTGCAACAAAAAAAATCTAATAATTATAAAAGCAACACTTCCGATGCTTTTTCAGTCTGATTTTGGTAAAGTATTAGAATTATTGTGCGGATTTAAAAAAGAAGCATCGCGTTCCTGGTCAGCGTTAGGGGTAGGTGTTTTTCAAGTGCATGATTCAAACCATTAAAGGGCACATTTTCAACCTCGCTAAATCTACATGCGAGATTTATACGCAACAAATGAACTACAGCTCGTGCCCTCGCTTCGTTAGGGCTGCTTGCAATAGAAAAAAAAAAAAAGGTGACCAAACAACTACATTTTTGTGACTATGAAAGGGTGCAATGAGGCGATGAAGTCGAAGCGCCCGAAAGGCTCATTCTAGCACCTGTACTAAATCTATTCAACAAATTGCAACTTCCTGGCTCAATTTAGTGGGGAAATATACGTGGGACATGCTCAAAAAATGCGAGAAACTACAAAAAACCCTCCCTAGAAACATCCTGATTCTGCAGGCATACACAGCACGTTCGTGTTGGCCTTGCCCACTTGGGTGTATCAAAGGATGGCAGACGGTCGATTTCAGGCGATTTGAGACCTATTTGATTGATGCGTAGGATAAACTCGAAAAATGAAGAAAACATGGACCAAAAACCATTTTTTTTCGGCTGTGAGAAGATACAAACGGACTGAAAAGTTTGCATTTCCAAAAGATACACCAGATTTCAACTTTCTAGCTCAATTTGGAGGGGTGTTAGACGAGGAGGAAACTAAACTCGTAAGAAAAACCCATCAGAAAACTACATTTTCGGGGCTGCGAGGGGATGCGATAAGACTAAAATGTTGAAACTCTAAAAAGGTATGTGTATGCCCTCTACTAAGTCTGCATACCAAATTTCAACTTCACAGCTCAATTTGAAGGGAAAATTAGAAAAACTTATCAAAAAACTACATTTTTAGCTTGGAGGGGGGGGGGGATGCAGTGAGGCTGAAAAGTCGAAAACCCCGAAAAGGCACATCTATGACCCCTACTTAATCCGCGTACCAAATTTCAATTTCTTAGCTCAATTTGGAGGGGAGTTAGGTGAGGAGGAAACTAAACTCGTAAGAAAAACCTATCAGAAAACTACATTTTCGGGGCTGTGAGGGGATGCGATAAGGCTGAAATGTTGAAACTCTAAAAAGGTATGTGTATGCCCTCTACTAAGTCTGCATACCAAATTTCAACTTCCCAGCTCAATTTGGAGGGAAAATTAGAAAAACTTATCAAAAAACTACATTTTTAGCTTGGAGGGGGGGGGGGGTGCAGTGAGGCTGAAAACTTGAAACCCCAAAAAGGCACATCTATGACCCCTACTTAATCCGCGTACCAAATTTCAATTTCTTAGCTCAATTTGGAGTGGAGTTTTGCGCCGCGTAACTAATTTAAAAGAATAAGTTAAACCAACCAAAACACTACATTTTTCGGGACCGTAAGGGGGTGCAATGAGACTAAATAATCGAAATTTTCAAAAAAAAACACGTCTAGAACCTGTACTAACTCTACATACCAAATTTCAACTTTTTAGCTCAATTTGGAGGGGAGTTATGCGAGGAACAGATTTAAAGAATGAGTTGAACCAATCGAAAAAGTACATTTTCGAAGCTGTGAGGAGGTGCAATGAAGCTGAAAAGTTGAAACTGCCAAAAGACACGTCTAGAATCTGTACTAACTCTACATTCTAGATTTCAACTTTCTAGCTCAATGTGAGGGGAAGTTATGCGAGGAATAAATTCAAATAATAAGAAAACCCACCCAAAAAATCACATTTCGCGGCTGGAAGCGGGAGGAACGGGTCTGAAAAGTTGGAATCCCCAAAAAGCACATATGACCTGTACCGAGTCTACATATCAAATTTCAACTTCCTTGCTCAATTTGTTGGCGAGTTGGGCAGACCAAAAACACTTTTTCAAGGTCAAAAACAGAAAAACTCCACATATCTCCTCTTCTACTCTTGGCTCAAAAAGTAATAACTTTCGTGACTTTTGCTCTTCACACTCCAGCACTCCCTCCCTAAATTTGGGCGTAACTGAATTTTGACTCGAGGTCAAGCCAACTCCAAAATATCAAATCCGCTGTCAATCTAAGCCTATTTCCCAAATTTGATAGATTTTGGCCAGTATTGAGCTGGGTAAATAATTTTTAGTTTCGGAGGAAAAAATAAAAATAAATATCTGAAATGGTTAAAAATGGTCGCAATGGTCTTCTAAGACCCCAAAATGGATGTTAATATTCCTCCCTTCATCCGCCACACAGTGGGACCAGAGAATATTCAGCGTGTGAAAATTGTAAAATTCAGTATCTGGATGTTTTTTAAGGTGCTGAATCCAATCTTGATAGATTTTTTGTTTTGAGACCATTTATGATTGGTAGGGGGTGGCAAAATTTTAGAATTTCTCAATTTTACCGCGTTTAGTGTCAAAATAGAGGTTCTTAAAGGTACTGAATCCGATTTTTGTAGAATTTTTACCCCGAGGGCCATGGGGGGGGGTGAGGAGGGGGGGCAAAATGTGCCCTTTTCAAAATTTATTGTGTTTGGTGTTAAAACAGGTGTTATTAAAGGTGCTGAATCCAATATTAATAGAATTTTTACTCTGAGCCCTATTTCAGGGGGGGAGGCAAAATGTAAATTTTTTTTTATTTATCGTGTTTGGTATCGAAATATTTTTTATAGATTTTTTGTCTTTTGACTATTAAGGGGAGGGGGAGGTACAAAATGCAAAATTTCTCTAATTTACTGTGTTTGATGCCAAATAACCAAATTTTTGTAACTCCTAAAAAAGATGAACTTTATTTTTGAAAAAGTACTTATTTTAAAGTATGAATCACTGCATGTTGCACTTATCTAAACTTGAAATTAAACACACGTCTAGAATCTGTGCAAAAAGTACTTCAAGATAACATAATCGCCACATTATTAACTACACATAGCAACAACAGAAAAACACCAACAATACCTTATAACCGGGGCTTATTGTAAAAACCCCCAACTTCGATCCTCACAACAGTAACGTAAAGTCATCAGCAACCGTTCTTATACCTGAAGGATGAATCTTGATTTCTTGTAGATGTGTAGAAGAACACAATGCGAGTACCATTTTGGTATATTGAAAACATACATTTTTTGAATTTTGAACGTGCTAAATTTTTTCTCGTCTCACTGTGTGCCATAGGTCGATAGACCGTATAGTAGCCTGGTTTTCATTGACAATATGACATAGAAAATCAGACTAAAAATAAGAAAAAATAAACTATAAACGAAAACAAAACATAACAAAAGCTTATAATTAAAAATTAGGCGCTAATCCATATTCAAAACTGTGATGGTCATGTTAACTTGAGTCGTTAACGTCAAACGATTTTTATTACTTAATAAAAATAAGTACAGCTATAGCTATAGCTACGAGTCGACGTATTGTGATCGAATCATCCAAAATCAGTATATAAATTGCGCTAAAAACGTTGCAATGCACAATATATTGTATACCTGTACGCCTCGCCATCTCAACCTCCCCTAAACAGCTTCATTATTATCCTGATTTAGAATATATCTAGCATGTGGTAAGAATGTTACTAACTGTAGGCAGCGTAGGCAACTTTACACGCAGCCCATATTCGAACCCGCACATTATCGAATGTTTTCCATTTCACGTCGAAACTTTTTAATCAGAAAGTTTTTCATTAGACGATAGACGAACGAATTTATTTACACGGTTGAGCTCTTTTTCTTAAAAAAGAAGGGATTCAGATGGTTGGCAGATTTTTAATAATTGCTTCGGCTTATTCATTCATTTTCTGTTTCCTTGTAACACTTTTTTTTTTCACATTTTTTGGTACTTGAGCAAGATTTTAAGCACGAGTTTGTTTTTTTATCATACGAACAATAGACTTATCATTCGTGGCTTTCAAATTATCTTGAAAATAAGTTTTCAAGAAGCTTTCAATCTTTAGGAATTAGTTAGTTGCCAAGAGTCACCTCTCAAAAACAATAACATCAACATTCGAGTAAAATAAATGAAAAAAATTTATATATTTTTTCCAAAGATCTGTATTTTTTTTTTTTTTTGCAAAAGTTTTTTACGAAGCTGCTTCTAACTCACGTTTTACTTTCAGTTTCATCGTTTATTTACGAGGAAAAAATCCAGCCATTATTATCACATATTTTCTATGCCAAAAAGAAAAAAAGAAACAATTCAAAATTTCGTGATGTATAAACCTTGAAGGAAAAAATTTCAATTTTACGTCGAAAAATAATCCCACGTTATGCGTTATTATTTCATTCCAAACATCGTTCCTTCTTTCGTGTTGTGTGTATCGAATCGAATGAAAAAATTGATCCAGAAAAAATACATCAAGGAGAAAAATTTTTCGCTATATTTCAAAAAAGCTTGACGTGTTTGTAGACGTTTCGAAATATGCCATTACTTTTTCGAGATTAAAATTGGAATTTTTCATAGTCCCAACATTCGTATGTGGATTTTGCGAAACGACATCGCGAAAAAGAGAAAGAAAAAAATTGGTATTCGTCAATGACACCAGTAACATGATTTTACAGTGCCTACAAATCGATCATTTTTCATTAAACCATCAAAACAAGCGTTCTCTGTATGAGAGGTTTTTTTTCCTTCTAAATAATGTAGGCAGCTAACTTTATAGTACAGTTGGAAATTTCTGTTGAAAGCGATCAAATAAGAGAAAAAAATTTCGGCTGTGTCATTTTTTAGGCCCTTCTCCTTCAGAAATCACCTCCTTTCTTCACATACTGCCTCTGTCGATTCTAATCATCCTGTTTCAAGTTTTTGCTAACCTAAATTGTAGCCCAAGAAGTGCTGATCATATTTTATTACGATAAAAATTAAAAAAAAAAGTTCCCCTGGAACGTCAATTTACCAAAAAGGGGCAAAAAAATGTTCAATTTTCGATTTTTT
The DNA here is from genome assembly GCA_900060175.1 of Ferrisia virgata. NCBI lineage: Eukaryota > Metazoa > Arthropoda > Insecta > Hemiptera > Pseudococcidae > Ferrisia > Ferrisia virgata. The sequence continues at coordinate 4,548 of FIZR01024553.1, read as the reverse complement.
GTTTAATTTTTGAGAAAAAATATCTGTAATCATTGAAACTTACTGCTTGATATATGTGCCAAGGAGAGAAATTAGTTGATGTAGGAAGGATTCCATTTTGCTGAACTACCCTTCCAGCTCCTGTACCAGCTCTCTGCTTTTCAAAATTTCATTCATGTAAGTAATGTAAGTGAAACCTACCGTTTGAAAGATGTTTACAGTAACCAAATGAGCTGATCTAGGCAGGGTGTCGTTTTCCAGAACCAGTCTTTTGTCCTATGGACCCATACCCCTCCCTCTCCTCCTTTCCCGAATTTTATTCAAATCCTGTTCTGTTCATCTTATTTGTTTTTTCCTTCTTTATGGTTGTAATAATGATTTGAACAGATCTGCAAATTTTTAAAGAGATAAACATTTCAAAGGAGTTTCTCACTGCTCATAAAATATCCAAAATAGTTCACCTCCCCCCCCCCCGAAAAAATCAATTTTTCGGTATTCATATTTTCTGTGAAAAACAACCCAGATGAGCGAGTTTTTATTATTGGTATCGTTGAATTTTTCATTTTCCAGAATATTTTATCGACAGCTGTATTTAACTCCACTTCTGTTAATCGAATTTCATTTTTTGAGACACAAATCATACAGATTATGTTTTTGATTTTCTACAACGACTTTTGTGCAAAATTAAACGTGGTACCACTAAATTTTTAGTTGCCAAAGTTCTTCGAGACCGAAAAAATAAACAATAAAATTAGTACGCCAATTTCTTAAACTCTGCTTTTCACCGAAAATATAAGTACTGAAAAATCGATTTTTTTTTGCGAGGGGGACTATTTTGGATATTTTACAAGCAATAGGGAACTTCTTTGAAATTTTTATCATTTTTTTAAAAATTTACAAATCTATTCAAGTCATCATTGTATGCATAAAGAAGGAAAAAACAAATGAGATGACAGAATCGAATTTTAAGGGGAAAGTGGAAGGGATGGGGTGTGGGCCCATCGGGCAGAAGAATTCAGAAAAGTAGAGGATGGGTCCCGGAAGGAGGCAGATTGAAGGGTAGTTCAAGAAAATTGAATCTTCTGCGCATTAACTCATTTTGTTGCTTTGCACATCTTTCAAGCCATAGGTTTCAATAATTATCGTTATTTTTCTCAAAAACTTCAAAAAATTCCAAATTGAACATTTTGTTTGGCTCTTTTTGGAAAACTAACGCGTCGAGAGTGTTTTTTCAAAATTTTTAAAATTACAAAAAACATCCAGCACTCTTCGGGCTACAGTTTAGGCTCAAAAAAATTGAAGTACGATGTCTAGAACCAACCAAGGAAGTATTTGACGAAAGGGCAGGGGAGGCCTAAAACAAGAGCACTGCTGCTATATTTTAAGCCTAATCTAACTATGTCATATTGCCCATGAAAACCAGGCTATTGCGGTCTATCGACTAATGACGGATGGGCAACAGGGTATCAATCAATGGGGTCCTAAGACTTAGAAGACTATTACGACCATTTTTGGGCCTTGTCAGATATTTCATTTTATTTAATTTTTTCGCCCGAAAATTAATAAATTATTTGCTCAGCTCGATACTGACCAAAATCGATCAAATTTGAGGAATAAGCTTCGATTGGCGTACCATTTGATATTCTGGAGTGGGTATGATTTTGGGTCAAAATTTAGTTGTGCCCAAATTTAAGAAAGGGCGTGATGAGGGGCTAAAATTGCAAAAATTGCTCTTTATTAAATCCAATCGATAGAAAATCCAAAATTGTACAACATATTTAAAAATCAATCTCCTAGGTCAATTAGGAGGGGAGATATGAGAGTTTTTCTCTATTTTGATCTTGAAAAAGGGCTGTTCCTCCCCTGCCTCCCCTCTAAATTGACCTGGTAAGTTGAAATTTGGTATCTAGACTTAGTAGGGGCAATAGATGTGCCTTTTGCGAGTCTCTGCTTTTTAGCCCCATTAAACCCTTCCCCTACCCTTACCAATGCTTCAGGAAAAAAATCATCGTGTTTCAATTCACGTAATTATAATATTTCACAAAAATTAGGTTGAAAAATTATCGCTTTCCTTCTCACCACTCCCCCCCCCCTCTACCCCTAGATTAAGAACCAGTTATCAGCTCGGTTGTAACACAATGATCGAGTGGACTCCAAATTTTGTACATTTTTCTGCTAATAGGCCTATACGAATAAACAAGCAAAAACTACCATTACAAATGGACTTGTCATATGAAATAAAATCGATTTGTATCGGTGATTTGGTTTATAATCTTTTATTTTATTTTATTTTTTTGTTAGTATGTATATTATTATTCGATAATACTTCGCCAACAATGTGCATAAGCATTTTATAAATAAATCGACCCAGTAAACTGGTAATTAGTGTTTGGCTTTTAGCATGTTGTTGAAAAATTAACGATTTGCAATCGCGAATTAACGTAGCCAATAAATATTAATAGTCGAAGATTCGTCGTAATTAGTTCAACTCGGTATATTTGGTCTGTCCGTAAGACCCTCCTCGATACAATTCTATAATTTTAATCCCTCTCTGGCGGAATGGTCGACTAATAAAAACAATAACGAAACTAGCGAGTCTGTGTAATGAAACTAAAAATCACCGGAAATAGAGCGCAAATTAAAACGTAATGAATCGCGTACCCTCCTCTGCTACTTAGTCTTGGTCTTGGGTGCTGTACTGGTCCCTGCTGTAGAATGTGAAAATGTTTCTTTTCTTTTGTTATTAATTGTCATAAAATAATTATTGTTACCACGCAAATCGTCGACGATGGTTGCTATTATACTTATGTTCTTGACAAGACATGAATTATGCGATCGTTAATATTTCGCTATTTTTTTTCTCTCGCAGTAACCTAGCTATTCTTACGCTTAGCTCTTCATCATCCTACCTCCTACCTACATAATACCTATTTATACGGCTGTCCATCTTTCTGTCTTTTTTTTTTTTTCGCCTATCAGTTATACGAATTCTAACTATATTAGGGTAGGTAATAGTTAATTAACGTTATTCTTACGTGTGTGTGTGTATGTTTTTTTTTCGCTCGTTGCGCTACTTTTGAAAGATGAATAAAGAAAAAGGGTGAAATCATTATCACTAATGCGCTTGTTTTCTCTCTGTATGTATACGAGTACGTAGGTTAGGCACGTTGGTAGGTAGATAGGTAGGTATATAAGCTGTAGTATAGGCTGTGTCGGCAATACATATGGTTGTGTATGTATATGCTATTCTATGCCTTGCTACATAGGTATACAGAACTCGTTTAACGTAATAAAAGCAAAAACAAAATAAAAGATAAAAGCCGATAAACGATTCGAACGGGTATTAGCGCAATAAACGAATAGTTGGTTGTTTTTTAGGTTTTGCCAGCGTCGGTCGTCCATCGTTGCATGCCGATGGAATGTCTTCTTTGATGTGTTTCCGAAGTTGTAATTTTTAAAGGCGAATATTTCGAGAAAAAAAAGCAAAAAAATCTTATTTCTGTTCGCCTTTTGCACTCCCCCATATCTTGGACGCGGTGCTTTCCTGATTTTCTTGTTGCGAAACAAAGTTTCCAGTACGATAGCTAAATCAGGCTGTGATATTTTTATGGTGTAAATGCGATGCACGCGTTACACATTGCAAGTTTTTATCAATCGGGTTACATTTGTAGTTATTTTAATGGTGTTAGAATGCGAAGCTGATTGAATCGAGGGGAAAAAATCGAGAAAATATTTGATCGGATTTTTTTTTTTTTACCATTAATTCTGTAATTAAGGTGGGTGGATTTTGATTTACACTTTGAAATAATAAATAATAAATTATAGCGAAAGTGTTGCGTGCTGGGCGAATGGATTGTAATGAAAGTGATAGATATTGCCTGCATTCACCTTAACTTAAAATTATATAATTAATTATGTCTGATGTTTTGTATAAAAAATTTATAACTCTGCATTCAAAGTCTATCCTAATTAAGTTTTTATAATTACGTACCTAAGTATTTGAGAGTTGAGATGAGGCTGAGATGGTGAAAGTTTGTGTTAAGCCCTTTGAAAAGGAGAACGAATATCATAGTCTGAATTAAATGTCAAACAAATTAATTAAACTCGGAACTTAAGCACCAACGACCCTTGGATTCGAGTAAAGAAAATCTCATGTCAGGAGAAAACAATGCTGCCTGAGCAAAGCGTGTTCGAAAATTTTGAAATTTCACGACCATTTTTACTATTTTAATCACTTAATCTCAGAAAATTCCGTTTCAAAGGGATGTAAAACGCGTTTAAGGCACCTCCCTGGGAGCCAAGCGAGCTGTCATACTGATAGTTCGTGATTTGGAATTTATGAAGGAATTTCGAAATACACATAGACGGGAAATGATAAAATTGTATGATGCATTTTATACTGCGATCGATAATCCGAGTGATTTTCGATCAGTTTTTTCGATGTTTTTGAATGATTTTTTTTATATTTTAAATGAATTTTCTCCCATTTTTCAACGTTTTTTCATAATTTTTGAACAATTTTTGCACTTTCTACCTATTTCTATCATTTTTCAATGATGTTCAATAATT
>FIZR01024547.1:0-71756 GCA_900060175.1 Ferrisia virgata | reverse complement strand
GTTTTAATTTGGGGCATTCGAACAAAATATGTTGGATAGATATATGATGAATAGTACAGAAATGACATGTTGGTTTTGGAGTTTTTTGGTAGAGATAGTTGTGAGTAATTTTTGTGTGGCCAATTCTTAGTCTGGTTATAATGATTTCATCTTGTCTATTTAGTTGTGAGAGGTTTTTCCAAGGGAGCACTGTCTTTTTATGTTGGTATAATTTATTGTTTACCTGTTGGGACCATAAGTTTTGCCAGCTTGAGAATATTTGTTGAGTTAACAACTTTAAAAAGTAATTTATAAGTAATGGCAAAAATTTCCTTAAATTTCAATTTCGTTTCATAGCAATAAGAATATACCTGCCTTTTTTTTTTTATATAAATGAAAATTAAAATAACATTTCTTATACTTCTAAATAGATACATGTTGCGAAAAAAGGAAAAAAAAATCATTTAACATTTCGGAGCAAGTAACAACGCAATTAAAAACAATTACACCATACGGACACGGTAGGTATTCGCTATTATTGGACGTATATGTCTACGTAGACATAGGACACAATTTATTTCAATACAGCTGTACGAACGCGATGGTGGAATCGCGAATTATAATGAATTTGAAACCTAAAATTAAGTATAAGACAAAGGGAGAACAATCTTACATGGCAGAAGTCACACTCGATGAGTTATAATAACGAAGCGAAAGCTTTTTGCCACTGGTACGAAACTGTGTAAGATTGTAATTTTCCACAACTTGGACAGAATACCGTTCGTGACAGACTTTGACGAACGGATGTGTGGGTATATGCGATACAACGGTGACAAATAATAATGAACTAACAAATACTAGGAGGACGTCATTGGTAACATTGGTAACATTGGTAACAGTAATAGTAGACGGTACAGAGAAGGTAATAAATGCACAGTATCGTTAATAGCGGCTACGGCTTAGCCTCTTTTATAATAATTAGATCGATAATTATAACTTGAGCGTACATAAATTTGTATGTGTGCAAAATTGAATCGCGGAAGACGACAACCGACACGTTATTCATTTCATGCCTTCTATACGCATCGCGACCTAACAAATTAACGGGGAAAAAGGTGAGTCCAATTCAGCGGTCGTCAGTCGTCAGCTAATGTCAACTGGCCGTGTGATTTACTCGAGTGATTTGCTCCAAATGCTATAATCTTATATACTTTGAACCAATTTCAACTTAAAGGACAAACTCTTCACTGTTGTGTACAGTGAAAAAAATTCATTATTATTAAATTTTATTCGACGGGTCGTGGACACGTGTAATGTATGTTATATACGTACCTTTATGATTCAAATTATACCTTTCGTTCTTAAATTATGTTAAACGCAAACATTGAGGAAAATGTAAAATGAAAATCATTAATACGTAAGCCGAGTAATTCAGGCAGTTATTTTAAAAGTAAAGAAAAAAAAACCATACCATCACCAAGGTACTTACGTATTTTACAAAAATCCAAAAGATACTTTGCTCCACCATTATAAGGTATTGAATTTTTTTAAACATGAACTTAATTCCTATCAACACTATACACGTAAGTGCAACTAACAAGGGAAATACCCCAAGTGCTACACGCCAAATGAAAAAATTTTTCACAGTTGTGTAGAGCATTCAAAATTATTCCCACAACCAAAATTTCAGCCCCTAAGATCCATGGAGGAGGCAGGAGACTTATGAGAGGTGGAATACCAAAATACTGACAAATAACAGTGGGAAATTAATGGTGTATTTTTGACCATCACTTTTTATATTTTTTAGTTGCACTTTAGATGGCTAAAAATACACCGCGAAGTGTTACACGCGGATCCGAACGAATATCCCACTCCTGGGTAGCCCATATCGAAGGTAGTACTTGGGGAAAAAATTAGCCCCTAAGCGCGCTATGAACTCGAGTTATTTCAGTTTTCATCAATTTTCCACCGTTATTTGTCAATATTTTGGTATTCCACCCCTTAGAACTCCTTCCCAAATGGATCTTGGGGGTTGAAATTTCGATTGTGGGGGTAATTTTGAATGCTCTACATAGCTGTAAAAAAAATTTTTCCATTTGGCGTGTAACACTTGGGGTACTTCCCTTGTAAGTAGTTAAGTACTTGTTTTCAAAATATTGCAGTTGAAATGAAAATTCCGATTAGATTATTCTTCGTATGCCAGTTTGACTATTTCAACTGCATTCTGCTAGATTATCATTTATCACGAAATTGTACGCATTTTTTTTTCTTTATACAGCTAACAAGTGACTGCTCAGAAATTTCAAGAACGGATCGGTTCGGGGTTTGCATACTTACTTTTCTTAAGGGAATAAAAGTAATGAAACATTAACCATTTACCAGACAAACGCCTAGTTGTTGCCAAATTTGAAAATTTTGAAACTTAAAAAATTCATAAAAAATTAAATATTGAGGTGAAATGAAAATTTATGCATCCCAAAAATAGTAGTGACCAAGACGAACAATAAAGGTTATATACCTAAACAATTTTTAAATTTCAAAATTTCAAAAAATTAAAAAATAGATTGGTCAGAAAATTGAAGCATTCGATGAATAGTAGTCACCAAGATGAACAAAAAAGGTCATACGGACCAACTTCGTAAGTTGTATCCGAAATGAGATATGAATTTTTCATAGTTTTACAATTTTCAAAAATTCGTACTTCATTTCCCTTACAACTTACGAAGTTGGTCCATATAACTTTTTTTGTTCATCTTGGTTGCTGCTATTTTTAAGGTGCATAAATTTTCTGAACAGATCAATATTTGATTTTTTACAAAATTTCGAAATTTCAAAATTTTTAAATTTGACAGCATTGTAACTCCCAAACCAGGGAACTTTTTCAGCTCACAATGATCGAGCACCACACGTTGCCAAATGTCCATATGATCGTTGCTACATTATCAAATTGCCTCTCGAAAATTGCTACAAATTCTTATTACTGGGAATTTTTGCAACTGAAATATTTCGTATTCATTTTCAATTAAAATTTGAGAAGTACTCGCGGAAAATCAAGAAAGCTCTGTGTTGTATCGGTAACACATTTCTGCGCTTGTACTGATTAAAAAAGTAAGATTTGTTTGAAATGATAATTTGAAAAATTATAATGCAGAAGAATGATTAAAATGTGGTTCATATGTAAAACACTCTCCTGATTTTAAAAAAACTTCTCACAGAAAACAAAAATCCTTGATCTTTAAATTTTTTAATGAAAGATTTCTCAGCATCATCGTCATTATTTCCAACAAAATCATCTTTCCATTCAATTCCTTCTCCTAGGAATGATACTTACATTGAGATCAAATATCTTATATCTATTAATCTTTCACAGCAACTAGATCATATTAAATAGATCGCTTATTTCGTAACTTTTCTCAATACAGCCGAATTTCTCACCATCAATGAGGGAATATGTTTCACTTTTTCTAAATTTCATATAATGTGAGTGGTAAAAAAACAGAACACAGTAACACATTGAAAATAATATTTACAAGGAGAGTAATGTTCAAGGGTTTTCATATGTCAGTATTGCCAGAAACGTTGCTTGGGAGCGGGGGAGGGGGGTCACCTCCCAGTCAGCTGAGAATGTTACTAAAAAACTTGTAAATTATGAAAACTTGGCAAAAAATTGGTCGAAAAAAGAGAAAAATTATGCCAACTTCACTAGTTTACCAACACGAATTTAAAATTCCTAAAAACACAATTTTGGTGTAAAAAAAGAAACAATTTTTCCAAAATTTTGTCCTCGCTTCACTCGAGCGCATATGCATATATCTACCATTCATTTCGTTTTTGCCCAACTTGACGAAGAAAACTTTTAAAAATGCAATTTTAGTACTAAAAATCTACTTTTTTCAAAATTTTACCTTCGCAACCATTTCTTTTATTTTATTTTTCAATTTGATCAACAAACAAATATGAATTTAAAACTTATAAAAATGTAATTTTTTTTTCGAAATTTCTTCCTCGCTTTGCGCGGACAAGAAAATATTTATTGTTTATTGCAATTTTTGAACTTGAGCCCCAAAAACAGTACTTTTTACACCACAGAAACTATGTATTTTGCTTTGCAAAAAAGTTGGAGAAGTTGGTAAAAGTTATAGATTTTAATTGGCAAATTTTTCATTTCCACCCCTCCCCCTCCCTGGAAATTGGCTTCACTACGTCCCTGAGTATTAATGAAAAAAAAAAAAAATGATCTCAGAGTTTCAGTAAATACAGTAAATAAAGTAAATGATGGTTCCCGGTAGCAACAATCATTGTGAACTTAAGGCATCCCCAAAACCAGGCGTTTGTCCGGCAAACGGTAAAAATTTTTCATTAGTTATATACGTACCTCGTTGGGAGAAGTAGGTATGCAATTCTAAAACCAATCTGACCTCCAAATTTTTGACCAGCCCTCTGTAAGAACCATCGAAGAGCAAGAGAAAAAAAATTAAGAAAAATCAATTTAAAATTTTGAAAATTCGTCAAGTCAAAGAAACCAGGTCAAATAATTACTTATTTTAACTAATCTTTTCAGAGAGTTTGCATAAACGGGAAAATGATACAGATACAACATTTCAGAGAAGCTGAAATTGAAAATAAAAAAAAAAACCATAATTATAGGTGATCTATAACATGTAAATTTTTATTCCAACTGAATATTAAGCTATAGAAAAGTTCCAATTTGTATCGTCGGTTCATCGAAAAGTAAGAAAGTAAAAAAAAAAAAAAACGACGACGAAAATTAATCAAATTTCTCAACCAAAATCGCATCAGTATAGCTAGTCTACGATTAATTTAAATTATTTTAATTTTTCAATAAATCTATATCTACGTAAGGAACTTAGGCATATGTGCAAGTACCCCAAGTACATGCATATAGCGATAGCAATATACCTAACCTATCATGCACGCGCGCAGCCAAATCATCTCGGCATCGAAATTACACTACTTCGTCCACCCCTTCTTTACACCAATAATTCGCTGGTAAACTTCGCAACCGCTATAAGCATAATCAAAATAACAAACAAGACCCGACAAAACAAGCTGATTTCATCAGTATGCAAATTTGGACAATCGTCAATAACATAGAGCTACCGTGCATTTTAAATAGTCGCAGATAGAGTCAGACGCGCGGGTATCTTCTCCAAAGGATGGGGAATTTAATTGTATCGACTAAAGCGTATCTTTTACAAAGAAGGGTCGCAGTAGCAGTCGCGTATATGATAGTTCTAACGGTGTGATTTAAGGGGGTGAAAGTTAGCCGCTGTGACGACCGAAAACGGCAGGCCTTTAAAAGCGTCCACAAGACACTACATGCAGACAGCACCAGCAATTTGGGAAAGTCAGCATAGTACATCACGTCGCACCAGCACGTGTTATGTGAAATGAACTCCGGAAGAAAGACATTTCCGTTTTATTTTCATCGACGTACTTCTTGATTCGCGCGGCATGTTGGTCCATTACTTGACGAATTTTATACGGAACTGCTGGCGTAACAACTAGGACTTTTCAATATAAAATACTCCATTTCGAGATATACGTATGTATATGTCAAGTACAAGGATAGAATAGAGCGATAGAGTATTCAACGTATATAGATGTAAATTGGCTACACCATCTTTTTGGACCAATGCAATTTTACGTATTAATTCTTCACAAAATTTAAAAACAGTTTGGGCTCCTTCCAATTTCTATATCAGATCGTTAACACTCTGACCTTGAGATCAGGGATATTTCTATAACTTTTTATGCTAACCTTTATAAAAGAACCCCAGCGATGCAAATAGGAGCTCTTCAGGTGTAGTTTCCAACATCATGAGCCTAAGCATGAGCGCTAGAGTGGAGCGGAAAAGAAAAACATACCTCGGATTTTGACCATTTTGTTTAAGGATACTTATTTTAAGTGGGAAAGACATCGTACAAAATGTGAGCCCGATATCTTAACAGGAGGCGATACTAAGGGTTCTTAAAGTAGTGCATTTTTGAAAAAATGGAGTTTTCCTTAATTTACAACTCCCTGGCCCATTGGCAGATCGATTGGATACCACTTATAGGGTTCGAAATCAGCTTCGAAAGTTTGTAGACGGTGAAAATAAAATCTTCAACATGGGAAGTGCGCAGAATGCGGTGTTCCAATTTCGATGAAATTTAGATAGTTGGAAAAGGCGTGTTAAAAATCTCCAAAATCTAAATTTTCAGCTTTCCAAGTTGATTTTTCGATTTATTACGATTTTTCAAAAATTTGTTTGTAATTCGTGTCTTCAATACAAAATGTTACTTGTAATGCATGTTCCTGTAGAAAGATATTATATTTGATTATTCAAAACTTTCTGAAGATGGGGAGGGGGTTATAGCACTTTAGCTCCCCTTGAGAGCCAAAGAGCCTAAAAATTAAAATTTTCAAACGTAGATTCCTCAGTAACGGGGGTACTTCTAGAAAGTTCAATTTTTAGCCTGATTTTCTATGTCATGTTGTCAATGAAAACCAGTCTAATACAGTCTATCGACCTATGGCGGATGATGGGGGGGGGGGGATATTAACAAAATCCGTTTAGTGGTCCTATAGAAGAACATTATTTTTTTAATGGTAAATCTTTTGATGAGCTTTACGAAAACAGTTTATAAAATAGTGTTGTCTTTTTTTCAAATATCAAAAATCAGCTGTAAAAGCTAAAAGTCGATTTCATTTACTGAAGTCTATGTCCCAAAAATTCTGAAAATAATATGATACTGCACATTCCTTTATACTCATTCAGTTCACAAGAAAACACTGAAATTTTTTCACTACACAAGTGAACACAAGCTTACATAATTTGATTTTTTCTAATGCATAATTTGCAGTTCAATACAGTATTTTTGCACAAAATGATCATGATGTATAATCTCATCATATCAAAATTAGGAAACGAGTTGACTTATAATCAGCCACTTATCACCCCCCCCCGTCATTTACCCAATATAGTCAACAATATTATCAAACTCGTTGCTCGTGTGAAAACGCGTACCCCCCCTCCCACCGGTTTCTATAGAATTCAACATGACACACTATGATAAAAATGAAAGAAATTCATTTTTCGTAAAATTGCAATGAAATTGAAATTAAAGTACTCCTAGTAAATTGTGACCCTTCAAAATCATATAGAAGTATCAAAAATGTATTATATAACTCCCATCTCAACATCTCTTCAGTTTCAATATACGGATTAAATGTCTGTAATTATGCTATACTGAAATGGTTCTATCCGATTTTGAAAACATGGGTTGATATTATTTGGGAAGCGCTATTCAAGAAATTTCTGTTATTTCCTCTTTATATTGAGGAAGTTGTACCTCCCGCGTCTCTCCATTGAATTTATTTCGGTTGGCAGTGCTTTAAGATCACTAGAACTTGATTGTACATCAAGACATTTTCTGATCCAAACCATAAATTTCTCCATAATTAGTCGAAAATCAATTTTTTTTAATTTCTACCCTGGCATCCAATATAACCTTCATAAAGACGGAGGGCCCTTTGGGGCACGGGTTAATATTATTTGTTAATTCTAGTTTTGGGGATCTTACGAGGAAATGGTCAAAAGTGTCCATCGCTAATCTGCACAAATGGTTGCCTATAATGTACTCCAGGCGTCTGCATACGCACCATATTTTTTTTGCCTGTCACTGCGCTTGTTTTCGCGTAGCAGTGTTGCCAACATTGAAAAAATGATGCTAAGAAACTTCATCATTTTATATTTTTCAAAACATAATATAAGAACTGGGTGGAAATGAGTAAAAATGATATAAACAAGTTTGCTTAACTCAAAATTTGAAGGAGCAGTGATAAAAAACAAAAATTCGTAGAAATATTTTTTTTGATTAAGGATTCTTGCATAGCTCTTCAAGGCAAGTAAAATTGATTTTTACAAAAATTGCCTGTTTTCAAAATTGATAGGGCTACTGAATGGAAGTTTTACAAGCCCTAAGTAACTGATGAATTTTTCTCAAAATCAAAATTGATATTAATAAAAAAGAAAATGTAATCCGTATTTCATGCAATCCCTTCAATTTTGAAGAATAGCAATTTTTCTAAAGTACAATTTTATTCACCTTGAAGAGTTGTGCAAGAATGCTTAATCCCAATGAATATTTCTATGAATTTTCGATTTTTTGAAATCACTGCGATGAAATTTCGAGCTGGACCACTTGTTTATACAACCATTTTTACTCATTTCACCGGTATTTAATCCGTCTTCTGAATAGGGGTTTTAAACTATCAAAAATAGTATTTTTTGTAGCTTTGCGGAGAAAAATGAAGTTTTTCAACGGTTTTAGTTTCAAATATTTCAACAATTTTCAATTTTACTAAATACACCCTTTCTATCAATGAAATGATAAATAAGTGCTCAACCTCAACGAAATAAGTACACCTATACCAATACCAGTTATCACTTGTAACTTTCAACTTTCAATTTCAAGTACAAAATTCGTTTTACGTTATTTAGGAAAAATGTCGCAACAATTTTCCTCATAATGTCGTCATGAATTATGTGCCTCTCGACCAAAAGCTAATATTTGTCAGCTACTACAACGAAATTATACCAAGAATGCGACAACAAAGAAACCGCCCTGTGACTAACGGCGTTAAAAGGGATGTACTTGATTTCATGGCTGTTTCTTATATATTAAAACATCTGATTTATAATGCTTGTTATTTGGGTAAAAATTCGTTCCGGTTTCATCCCTGTCACGAATTTCCAATTTGTATATGTTTTCATCGAGAGCGGGCGCTTTTTTCTCATTCCCATCTTTTTCAAAACGCAATAACCGACGTTTTCGCCGTGTAAAGAGTATTTACATGCTTCAAATAACCACGCGTTGCTATTTACGAAAATGTGGAAAAACATTTCATACCTTATTTATGCTTATTTCAAAAGCTTTTCTTTTTTTTTCTACATTTAAAAGATCATTCGTTTGTCGCAGTTTACTTTTAAGTCTTATCATTTTTTTTTTTGAAACGAATAAAAAAATAACGATTCACAGTAAACTTAAGTAGACAGTTGTATGAATTTGTTCACAGCAGATTATTCTACAAAAACTTCTTTCTTTTTTTTGAATTTTTTTCTTTTTTTTTTTCTTCATTTCGACTAAGTAATTTGTACACGTATAGTGGATATATCATGAAGTGCGTTGATTCAAATTCTCTATTGAAGTCGAAAAAAAAATAGAACGAAAAATCGCACTTAAACTTTGTTAGATTGTAGGTTTACTTGTAACACGAGAAAATCTGCAGAAACCGTAAATATCTCGCACGTATTAAACGCGAAAAAACCAATGATATTTCTAGAAGCGAAACCTGTTCAACCCATTAGGCGTGGTCATTATTACCACCTAGAAGTTGCTAATTCTATACAATGAATGAATTCGTACGGTAACTAGAAGTGAACACTTTTCTTCTTCGCATACGCGTGTCTATCCGTTTGACAATACAGTATTATCTGAGGCTTCTTTTTTATACACCTACCAACGCTATTTTCTTTAACAAACATAGAATAAGTCGTGAATTTATGATACCTATGCGAACGCAATCTTATTCATAAAAATGGATGTATAAATAAATTCGTCTGCTTCACTGTAGAAGTGTAGATATAGCGATAAATTAACGCTTTTTACTTGGGTCGGTTTCCACGGGTGGAAATGTACCCATTACCTACACCACATACAGCTTAATGTAAATCACCCATTTCCCGTAATTTAAAAAAATTCTCTTCGTTATTTTATTTTTATTCGCGACAAGGACGTCCAAGCATGTGACACTCCTTTTCCATGTAATTCGTTCAAATAATTATCTGTCCCAATTTCAATGCTAAAATTTCACTTTAAAAATAACATCACCCGGAAAAGTATTTTCGAAGAATTACGCAACTGGAAATGAAAAAATCAGATCAAATACGACCTTGATTTGGTATTAAGTATACATTAACAAAAAAAAAAAAAGGAAAAAAAATCACATCAAACAACTTTTGCAACTTTTTCTTTCATCTTTATAGCGACGGTATATTGAAATATAAATGAACATACCGTAAAGCAAAAGTAATAAGCATACGTTCTAAAAAATGTCACGTAAAAAATACCTGCACCACTGTACATGGCTAAAGCACATTTACATAGTGTCTTTTCTTTTGAGGGGGTAATTTAGCACGGGTTTATTTCAAAGAAACGCCTCTTATTATTTCATTTATTATTGATGAAATCGTGACAAATTTTCGGCAATGTAAGACCCATCAGCAGATATAAATGAATAAAATGTATACATACGAAATAATATGATAATACTTTTTAACAGTTTCTTCTGTCTTTTTAATCTTTCGCTCAATCTAATGAGCTTGAACTAACTGATGAGTGATAACACACACTAGCGTTCATTAAGGGCGGATACCCATCAATTTGGGAGGCTGGAAAAATGTCCTCGAAAAATAATGACCAATATTTTCACTGGCGGAGATATACGCAAATTTAGGTATACAAAATTTGGATTTATTTTCCGTATAAGCATCTGTGGGGAGTACTAAACGTCTCCAAACTAGTACGCATGCACACGTACTTAAATTTCTGCTAAAAACCAGACGATATGCATTTTGCTAACAATTATGTTGTTTGAAATTTCCAAACTGGATTGTAGAAAAATAATAGAAAAAATCATAAAGTCTTGATCCGATCAAGATGAAATCTTCCCAGTCACAGTTGAGTCAAATTAATTAGGAGAAAGAATTATTATTCATTCGCTAAATTGTTAATAACAAAGCTACTAATCCACACAGATTTGTTATGTTTATAACGATGAGATAAATGGACATGGGCGGAGATAGAACCAATATGGGGGAGGGGGCCTCGATGTAATATGTGGCTTTTTTTGTTGATTTTCCTGTTTTCAACTTTCCAGTTCATACACGAGGAGAAAATTTACTGTAGAAAAATCAAGAAGTATTACTCTAGCAAAGCAAGGGCATTTGTGAACTGAAAAATTGTAATTTTTCTGATTTTACCTCTGCAAAGTGTTGATTTTTGGATTTACGAGAGAAAATTTGAGGGGGGAAGATAAGTCAACATTTGAATGGGGGCTTGAGCTCTCGCATGCCCCTTTTATCTTCACCGATGTAAATGGAGCATAATTTTCAACAAAAAATAAATAAAAATACTGACTTCAAAAGACAACCTTATGTGAAAAATCACATAATCGGTTAAAGCATCACATAAGGTTGTCAATAACGCACTATGAATGTAATATATGAAAAATCTCATAAGGTTGCTTTTAACGTTTAGCTTTTTTGTTGCACTTCCAGGGTTAAGATCTTATGGTTCAATTCAAAATAAAATAAAACTGTATCTACGTGCACCACTCGCTGATTTTTTCAGTACTGTATTATGATATATCAAGCAGATAAGTTTGATCTTGTACCTTTATAACTCCCATAATAAATCAATAACGATACAATCAATTGATTATTTGAAGATATCGTGTTATATTTAATTCTTATTTAATGATAGTGTTCTTCGTGATTAGTTTTCCACTTTTCATAAGTATACGCACTTGCGCAGATGCTACACGTTCGGTGCTCTCCACAGACGCTTGTTTTTCCCTCATCGATAATCTGTTAAGTAGAAAAAGGGATATCAAAAGATACCTCCCCTTCTCTCGTTCGAAAAAATTCTACTCTCATCCATGCAGGCTCGACTAGTTTCCATTTGCGAAGCATCATAAAATAAGTAACTGCAAAAAAGAATCATTTTGCTTATACACTACCATTCAGAATAACCCATTTGCGTACCAAAAAACCTCCAATTCAAACAGTTCCCCAATTGATTTCTCGAATTTTGGCGAATTTCCAAAGATTCCACCACAAATGCAACGTAAGCCTAAGTTCAAGAACTGTGAAAGAATTTCATTATGCAATAAGGTTTGGAGCTAACGTCACGTGTTGCACTTGCGAAATTGAAGAAAGAGTCAGAGGAATGATCTGAAGTATCATACGAAAATTTCACCTTAAACTTTTTTACAGCGGGATACATCATTAAGGTAGGTTATAGCCAAAATTTCCGGCACTCCAATTCATTTTTGATATTCATTACAAATTTTTAAAGATTAATTAGCCTAATTTTCTGTGTCCTAAAAATGTAGTTTTTTTAGTCGATTTTCCTCATTTTTTGCGTTTGTTCCTCGCATAACTCCTTTCCAAATCGAGCTAGCAAGTTGAAATTTGGTATGTAGACTTATTAGAGGCCATAGATGTGCCTTTCGGGAGTTTCGACTTTTCAGCCTCATTGTATCCCCCTCATAACACCAAAAAACGTGTTCTTTGTCGGGTTTTCTTTTTTTTTTTGAATTTGTTCCTCGTATATCCCCCCCCCTCCTGAATTCAATTAGGAAGTTGAAATTTTATATGTAAATTTAGTATAGGTCCTGGATACGCCTTTTAGTGGAGTCGACTTTGTAGCCCCATTGTATTCCTCTGCCCTTACCACTGATCAGGAAAAACGTATCGCTTAAATCAGGCTGCAAGCGATGTTTTTCTTTATATAATTTCGACACGTTGCGTTCGATTAAAAATATTCAAGTATCCGATGAAGAAATAATTAGAAATTTACTATAAGTTGAAAATTCAACTTGAGCACCTGTAAGTTTGAATTCTCGGTGTGCTTTTTCTAGTCATTCAAGTTTCACCAGTCTGCCAGAACAAATATTTCTAATTCTGCTGTGCTCATAAATATGTGCTATCGAACTTCTAAATTTAATATTCGAAGGTTTTGCTGAACGTTGTGATTCAATAATTCCAGTTAACATACAGAAACATTGGAATACATAATACTTAAGACCTGATAAACCATTAAAAATTAAGATTAAAGCAAACGAGGCCATGACAATGAATTGGTTCACAAATGTCCCACTTTACTTCAAGTAGAAACCACTCACTCACTCGCAGTTCTGTGTATTTTGGTTTTGAACCTTGTTGGTTAGAAAATTTCTTGTTTTCAGGATGCTGCTCGAGTTTTCGAAGAACCCAGAGACGTGGCTTTGAGAGAAAGCGCCCCTCTTCCAGGCAGCTGAGACAGTTGGTAAAAAAAACTTGAAAATCTTGAAAAATTGTGCCAACTACACTAATTTACCAAGGTGAATTAAAAACTCTTAAAAACACATTTATAATGCAAAAAAAACAATTTTTTCAAAATTTTGCCCTCGCTTCCTTTGTCCACTTTAATAAAAACGTCTACAAATCCAATTTTTCAAAATTTTGCAACCATTTCACTCGAGCATGAAAATGCTTGGTGAATTTGGGCCCCTAAAACAGTACTTCTTACTACATAAAAACCATGTATTTCACTTTGCAAAAAAAGTTGGAAAAGTTAATAAAAGTTATAGATTTTAGTTGGTAAATTTTTCATTTTCAACCCCTTCTTCCATTGGAAATTGACTTCGCTACGTCCTTAGAACAACCTAATTTGTTTGAAATCTCGAGGGTGGAGAAAATACATATAAGATATGCTTGAGTAAGTAAGACTAACTTGTAAGGAGTTTATAAATTTTCTTGAAAATTCTTCCATAGTTCGTGATCATGAAATGTTTTCATCTCACAGAATTGGTACGTGATAGTACGCGAACTTTCCTACAGTTATAATATAATTTTATATTAATGACAGAAAAATTCATAAATTTTGTACTTCATCAACCGTTTGTTAGTTACGACAATGATACCATTAAAATCGCTCTGAACTGAAAATTTCATTAGTAAAAAGATAAAAAACTGTAGAAAAAGGCCATCATGCAACAATTTCAATGATTTATATCACTTCTAGTATTCATTTATATTTTATTCAAGGCATTCGCTTAGGCAGTTCATCCTACTAGACTGAAAAATTTCCGTTCTTTACGTTGTACATATTTACAGTGTTTGTCTAAAAGACCTCCCATACACTCTGTCAGAAAAAATATACCAAACTAGAATATCATGCCTAAGCAGCAAGTCTAAGTATCTACAGACCACAGATATACGTTTAAATATTAAATATACCTCTTTATACCTAGGCTATTTGGTACCTACAGTAAGAAAAAACTCACGCATAATGAAATTTTTTCATTATTTTCAGCATGTCAACTGACCACAAAATTCCGTTAGCGTATTCGTACTTTCGTAGTCGATAAGTTTCGAAAACAAGGGTCTTTAAACTCTTTTACATGCAATCAACTTTTCATCATAGAAAAAAATTCTAGATCACTGAAGCCTCTCACCATAAAACTAGCGTACATCTCTATCGAATAAGTATGTACTTTGTAAGAACTAGTTAACTAAGCATCTATTTAATGTAACAAGTTTGAAGTATAAATGTAAATAATAAGTCTTACATTGGTACAAATACCTATTGGAAAGAAGGAAAAAAATCCACCGAAAAATCTTTAAAGATAATTATTACACAATTATAGCGGTGATTTTACCACACACACGTAACCTTATAAACTCGCAGGCCACCAGGAATCAGAGTAAAATTCGTGAAACACACTTTTGAACTACGGTACACAAAATGTACGTACACATATATACTTGTAGGTACAAGAGAAATCGTGACTTAAGCAGGTGATCTTAATGTTTTACTCACGTCTTATTAAAACCACTTTAATCTTTACTTTTCAAACAGTTTCCTTTTAGCGAAATTTTCTCCTCAACAGTGATCTAATCTTTTTTTCGACGATAGTTTTTGAAATGAAATATAGGCTTAATAATTTCCACAGTAAATTTTTAATTTACTCGAGATGACCAATTAAAAGGACATTGCATCCCCCTTTAGCAATTTTTCGAGAAAAAAAAAAGCCATCGTGAGAAAAACAATCGAATACGGAACTCGTTAGGTATTTGCATACACATATGTATAGGGGTTGAAAAATGGAAAAAAAATCGCTAAAAACGCCATAATTATTCATACTGTGCAGTGGCTGTTAAAATTCGCATATAAGTTCACTTGAAAAAGGCGGAGCACAAAGGTACTCCTTAATGAGACGAAGGATGGCGGATAAATATGCAAAACAAAGGGCGTTGCAGCACCGTAAGATTAACTCATTTGTCTGCAATGTTTTTTCTACCCGATTCTCAGCAGATCCCTCTCGTTCGGAAGAATACGAAAAATTCAAATTTCTTTTTTATTCCGCCCAGTCATTATTCAGATTATTTCTCATTTATTATATTATGGCAGCAATGAAAGTTTTAGAATCATTAATTTTGTCGTACTCGTCATTGTTAGGCGTGTATGAGGAAAGCTATTTCAAATAAAACATTTTATAAATTAATCATATTACAGGTAAATAATATTTTTTGGAAAGGTGTACCTAAACTTACTAGCAATTTTTTTAAACTTGTACTGATAAATTTTGATTGATTTATTTTCCACTAGATTAACATACATACAAAACAGTTCTTTTATAGAACTTGATATTCCTAAAATTATTTAAAACCGAAAACTTTCATATGATGATATAGAAACTTTTTCTCAAACGAGAAATGAGTTCCCTCGTTCTGGGATTCCACTCCTGGTGCATTATCCGGGTGTCTAACAAAATTTTTTTACCAAAATGCCTAACTTTGCGTGACCTTTTAGCATGACTTTTTTGACATATTCAGCCCTCTCCCCACCCCAAAAAATAATTTTCTACTAAAAACTTCGAAGAATATAATTTTTTCTTGATAAAATTACAAGTACCTCTTAAATTTAAATTTTTACGATTAACTTCGAACAAACGTAATTAAAAAAAAAACTAAACATAATTTTAGTAAAAAATAATCACAAGTAAGTATCTCTTTATTTAAAATTTTTACGAACAACTTTAAGGAAATGTAATTTAAGAAAATGAAAAACTAAATATATTTTATTTGTTTAACCAAAAATCATAAGTATTATATAAGTGATTCTTAATTTCAAATTTTTACAAACAACTTGTGATAGATGTTCAAAAAAATGTACATAAGTCTAAATTAACGATTAATAAAGCTCGCTACTTGTACAATAATCCTTATAAGGCATAATAAAATGCAGTTCATACAAAGATAATGGTGAGGTGCCAGACACATGGAAATTCAAACACACTGTTTCTTCAAACTCAGCGTATTTACTAAATATGTATAAATCGAAAATGTAAAAATTTTGCATGGCAACGTGTAAGTAAAGGTTGCCAGGTAAATTGGTACACTGTATTTGGCCAAATTCCAAAACTAACGAACTTTTTACGTTCATCGACACCAAAACGTAACTAGATAACCTTTTTCATTAAACCTTCTAGTCGTACCAACCGATGCAAGGAGACCATAAACGAGCGTGTTTTTCCAAAATATAGCAACGGAATCTTTAAACGCGGTAATTTGGACGCTCATATTTCACACTTTAACAACGAGTATACGTAGATGTACGTAAAATAAATAACAGCTAGCGAAAATGCCGCCACGCCGCACCGCGCCGCACCGAGACCCCTCGAATAAAAATCTTTATTTATTAGTAAGAAAAGCTCGCTTGAAAGCTATTTATTTTAACATGACGGAAATAAGTTCCAAAAAGCGTACATTTACTATAATAGGATCGAGGCAGGAACGGAAATGAAATCGGCAAGAGGGGGATAAATTTTGGTGTTGGAAAGTTTTATAGTCGGTGATAAGAAATAGTACCAAGGGTGGTAACACTGACGCGAAATTCGCGACGCCGACGACGCCATATTGACGCCTCCGCCGTGTTCCCCGTTTCCTTTCAGCAATAATTTATTATTTCTCCCTTTTTTTTGAGCATATTTCAACTTCATCCTTCTTACACCGATGCTTTCTTGTATTTTTTCCCCTACTCTGTCTTCTGTATACCATCATACGTGTATATATAGTATTCTCGTTTCAAAAGTTTCATCCCTTATAAAAGGCATTCCTCAGTTGTTTTTCATTTGTATTATCCTATATTATAGGTACCCTACTCTGGCATGGTTTGATGGTATTTTATAAATTATGAAATTCTTCTCACTTATATCCTTTCCCGCATCTTCATAATGTGGTTTATTAAATTTCAAAGTATGCAAGTTTCGCCTTGCACTCTTTTCCCTATTATAGGCATAGATACCTATATCGTATTTATTCGTATATACCGTTCTACATACTTTACTTCTGCGTGTACATTTCTCTCAGTACTTTTCACAGCATGAAATTCCATATCAATAGGAGCTTTTAGAGTGAAAAATAGACGAGAAGAAGAAATGTGATGAAAATATTACACACACTTCAGTTCCAAGTTATAGTTTGACCTTCAAGTGGTGAGGAAGAAAATTCTTTTCAAAAAATTAGCGGCCAACATGAAGATAACTCTCACCAAGTTCCAAAATTTCAAAACACAATTCTACATGCACTGCTGATTAGGATAGTCTAATTTTGAAACATCTTTCAATTTTTTCGAAAGTCCAATGAAAATCTGTTCATTCGGGTCTAAAGCTGAGATACCAATGCCATCTCCCTCCCCCCCCCAATTAAAGTATAAACAACTAATATTAAATCATGTTGCAAAGGCTCCCTTATTCTCGTGGATTTTATTTTAACATAAGATACTGCGATAAAAATGAAACAAAAATCAATATTGATCAATTCAGAGCAAAAATGATGACTCGGACGCAAAAACCTGAATCGATGTGCAAATTAGATACCCCTAGTGGATCGCGATCCAAAAAGAACCCAATGGAGAGAGGAGATACAACTCTGTCCTAATGTAAAGCCAATATCGCAGAACTACTCTAATTAACTTTCTACCAAATGGTATCTACCCTTGAATGAAAAATTGTACATAACTATACTCCAGGAGCATATTTAGAGATATCCAGTAAGTGCTCAAAACGAAGGGGCTTGGGCGGGATTATACGACACATTTTGGCATTTCTTCATCATTTTGAGGATACCACACCTTCTCTTCCACTATTTTGATCAAAATTGCAATTTTTTTCATTTTTACCACAATATTCTATGTGAAACTCCAAAGAACGAAGGGATCCTTGAGACGCGGGTCAATATAATTTGTTTGAGCTGAAATTTTACGGGTTTTAGTTTCAGAACTAAATGAACATATTTCCATTGGACTTGTGAAAAAATTTTCAAAATCAGCTCACCCTGCCTCTCGGATACTTGTTCGATGTACTCAATCACAGGCCAACAGTACCACGGAAAGGTGGAGGGGCATTTGAGGTAGCATTTTCACCCAACTCGAGCTACACCTGGTTAAGCAAAAAAACTAACGAGAATTAAAAAATCAGTAGCATTGATTTCTGGAGCTCGAAAACATCTTAAACTTTCAGCTTTTCAATCCTTGAAAGTTATTTAGGTATTTTTCTCTTCCAAAATTCTGTTTACTTTCGCTGAACTAAAAACCCTGCAGTTGAACAGGCCTGGTGACATAGCTACCGGAGATGCCATCTAGACTCCTTCTCTAAGCTTAACTTATGGCATGAAAAATAGAACTCTTTGATGGAAATGGAACTCTTGGATGAATGATGTAACTCTTCGGTGAGAGTAGAACTCATTTTGATAGTAGAATAGTGTATAGATTTCAATAATATCTTTGAGATTTTGTCGAAAGAAAAAAAATGTTTTAAGTATCACAGGAGACATATGCAAATTGGGCATACGACATAGAAAAACACGAGGTGATCAGTAATGATACAGGTAAATTGGGTACATGGAAAAAAAGAAGGATAACGTGATGGGTAAATTCGGCACACAACACAAGTCATTAATTATAAATTGAAAATCTATAGTTTATTGGTAATGGGCACATTGATAAAATATCAAAAGACCTCTTCATGTAAAAATTCAGCGTTTAGAGCTTGCAAATAAGTCACAACACTCATTTTATGGCCTCTGAAACTCGAAATTTTGCAAAATTTTCGCTCTTGCTTTGTTTGGAGTATATATTTTTGACGTTTTGAAAAAAAATTCAGTAAATCTCCCCTCCCTCTCCTCATTTCAGAAGTCGACTGTAGTTACGCTGCTGCCATAACATGAACTTACATATTTTATTATACTAAATGTTAATGAAGTCGTTTGCTACATTTTGAGCACAATGAGTCATGGAGGTAAATGTTTTTAAATAAAGAAGTAATTTCGAATTTGGTGGCGTGTCCTTAGAATCCCAAGCATCCTTTCCATTTGAACTCAAAAAATGATATATTCTTAAAATGCAATATTTACTTTATAGGTTCTTTAAAAATTCCTATTTTCTCAAATAAAATAAGAAAAATTGAAGCTAAAACTTTGTTAAATACATGTAATTAAAGTTCAACTTTTCAAAATTTTCCCTCAGCTTCTTTCCAGCATAAGTACGTTTATCAGAATGATCAAAAAGTTTTTGAACCATGTCGAAAGCCCTGCAAAATTCTGTTAGTTTTAGTCAAAAACTAAGATCTTCAAAATTTAAATCCAAACGAAAAGATAATAGATATTAATCTATGCCTCAGGACTACCAACAAATTCCTATAAAATATAACATAGAGGATATGATGATAAAAATTTAAAAAATCTAAATTTTCAATTTTTATCCAATCCATAGGCAGAGTTTGGTGGGGAGGGGCTAACCCCCAACGCGGAGAGGCAAAAAATTGGAAAAAAATGTTCAAATTTTAGGAATTTGAAATAGTTTTTCTTTTAGGTGGACGCAGAGTGGTTAGATGTTTAAGAGAAATTTTTTTTTATATGATCTTAATGAAACACAGGTGCATTTCTCGGCGTTTCAGCGCAAATTTTGCGGATTTTACTTGGAAAAAACGAAATTTAAAGCAGAATCATTTCTAAATTATACTGAAATTTCAATATTTCCATCAGTTTTCAAGATGTTCTACAAACATTTTTTTAAAATTTAAACAGATTCCAAAATATTTTTAGTCATTTGTACGAAATCATACATGCATGGAAAAATTTTCTGGTGGGAGAGGGGGGTGTAATTCAACATCTGGGCCGGGGGGAGGCTTAGCCACCCTCTTTAAATCCGCCTATGATGCAATAGCAGCCTTATGCAGCTCGTTCAATATAAAGCGAAAATACAGAAATTCCTTGTTAGCTTTCCGACATATAGCACCTTGAACAAAATTCTTCGAACAGACCACTCAAAGACGTTTAATAAATTTTTTAAACTCGACGGAGCCTCGAGGTAGGGAATCTATATTAACGTATTGATACGTGCTTATTTTACCTGTATCATTAGCGTCGATTTTACTTCGTGAGCCCAATTTACCTGCGTAAAATAGGAATGTGCCCAACTTACCATTTCGCATCTAAGTAAAATTCACCAAATTCTTCCAAAAACCACCCCCTCCCTCCCCTTTCTTTCTCTTTATAAAAAGTGCAATACGCGCAGATAAATTCAACCAATAGCCAAAATTCTCAGATTGCACATTAATTGATACTTATGGATACATGCAACAAATAGACCGCTCCTAAAAACATCAACTGACGAGTGGGAGTTGATAGAATTTTTATTATACGTAGATGGTAAATTAAAAGTCGAGAAATTATTTTCATGTATTTTACCTAGGGTTAAAAAGCAAAATTAATATTTGATTTCTTGGAAGAATTCCGTGCACAGATTAGAAATTGACTTTGAAATCAAAAATACCTATTAAATAACGTATAGTAATGATTACAGGTATGAAGAATGAGTAACGTGAAAAGTTTAACCTTGACTCCCTCATCTTGGTCATATATTCGAAAGAAAAATTCAAAGGGACAGTGTTTGCAAGAAGGCCACACATTTAACAGGAAAATGACAATACAGGAGGTAAATATGCCATCTGGATATCTTGAGGCGTGATTGGAACACCTTTCAAATACTTACACCTGAGAATGAAAACTAGGTCATGATAAAAAGCTTGAAGTATAACATACTTACGAATATAATGTATCTAATAGTATACCTATAAAGGCAAGTGGTATATACGATATAAGTATACATAGTGCTAAAAAAGGAATAATAATTACTCGAGTCGGATTTGCAAAAAAAAAAAAAAAAATACAGGTAATTTTTCACCACTGTTAATTAAGTACAGGTAGGTACTGTAGGTGCGTTGCACGTACGTCTACGTACATAGACACACATCTGCGCGGACGACACCAATTAATCACGAAAATGCGTACGACCGGAGAATTTTGTTAAATACTCGTTAAAGTAGAAGTGTACAACACTAAATAGGATAGCGAGGCGCCCAGCATCCGCCTACAGTTCACAGGCGGCGCTTGTGTCGGCCTCGCATCAAAGAAGGCATCTGTAAACAGTTGTTAAAGACAAGCATTTGCCGCTAGCTCCGTAGGCTAAGGCTTGTTATTCAGATTTTGAAATGCGACTCATTCGTTTCGGAAAGACCAGTGAATTATAAGAAATGAACGCGCCACGCAATCGGGTAAAGGGGTTAAAAACCAGTTTGTTCTTGTGTTCTTTTCCGAAAAATTCATTATCGAGTTTATTTCAATAAGAAAATCTCTTCAATCCGTCTTAGAAATAATAATAACCGGTAATTTGTCATTAATTTCGTTTTCCAATTTTAATGATGTGGGGTTTTTTTTGGCGATACTTTACCGACCATTCGCGATAGATTTATCGAAAATTATTCGCTCTCTTATTCGAATATCTGCTCGTCAAAATTTCGTGGCGTAGCAAATTTAACGCCGCAAATGTACTCGTAATTTTTTCCCTTTTACAGTATCCAATGAAAAAAAAAAAAAAAATGATAATAATAATAGCAAATAAACTGTTTAGGTAGATATTCATGTCAGATGATACGGGCAGAGGTTATTCCCGAACATGGGGAGATTCTAATTTTCATTCATCGTCTTAACTGGTAGAACGGTAGCAGCTAACGAGACGGGAATTTCTGCATTAAAAATTTTTCCAGACGAACCCTACAAAATATTATAACGATAAGATGCGGCTTAGTATTTTCTCACCCTCGCTCTCACTTATACGTAAATTATACAGCAACAGACACGTCTCGGTAATATGTACATTCTAATAAACGGTGTAAATTCCGACCAAAATTTCGGCACTTTTTATCAAACCATCCGCCAACACAAGCTGACAAGTATTACCAGTTTTTTATCACTGTAATGTAATAAATCCTTTGATATTTGCCAATCCTAATTGCTTCTTTATATTGTTTAAAATGCTTCGAAAATCCCTTGGAAATTTGTACACTTTGTGGCCCGTATTTAGCACGGAAGGGTTACATAATAAAAGGAACCCAGCAGATATCCCGCAGCGAATGTGCTTCTTGTAGACACATACTACGTATAGCTAAAAAGCGAATATAAATCTATTCGGCAGAACTCTTATCTCTATTCAGCACTATAGTCTATTAAGGTCAAGACAGTCTTCCGCCTATGAATCTCTATTGTGTCTTCTGTACAGGGTATCTTAACCGTCTCGGGGATTTTTTTTTTTTTTTGAAAATATCGCCGTACCGCAAAGTAATTACCTAGAACGATATCCTCTTTCAACGGTTACGCTAAACAAAGATGAACACGAATTTAGCAGACGGTAAAAATTACGTTGTCCTGTTTGTCGCTTTGCTATACCGCGAAATAGCAGACAATGTCTTTCCATAAAATGAGTACGTTTTCATTTTATGCTCAATTCCACATCTTTTGTTTTTCGCCCTTTCTTCGCCTGGTCTCGCGTTGAAATGTCGTCGTCTATTCGATATACGCGAGCGTTTATAAACCAAACACAAGAGGTTTCCATTTCAACCTGAACATATCTCACCTCACCTATAAGAAACGTAAGTATATATGAAATATGTACGTGCATAAAAGTTCAGATCGGATTGTCCGCCAAATACCAGTGGCCAAATGGACAGCAGACAGTCTGCTGGTAGACTATATAGGACTACAGTAGTCATGGTTACGTGAAAAATGATGTGAATTCTAAACACACACTTTTATAGCATTTGCTAGCGAAGAGCAAAATGCAAGAAAGAATAGCCCATCAATGTTCCTTTTTCCATTTGAATAACAATTTCAAATGTTATGTAATGCTTCCGAAGAGCATGGAAGGAAGTGGATATCTCGCAGACATTTTCGATATTTATCCGAAGGTGTTGGAAGATCCGATAGGAAAAACTTTGGTGAGTCGGCATGGGTAAATTTTAACGGGAGAGCGGGACGAGAGGCTTTAAGCCTTCCCACATCCTAGTTGTTGAATTAGCCCCCCCCACCCTCGCTTACGAGGGAACGGTCAGAATTGTCCATCGTCAACCTGCACCAATGGTTGTCTATCGTGTTGTACTTCAGGCGCCCACATATGCACCATATTTTTCAACCCGGCACGAAGCTAGTTTTCGCTCGACAGTGTTGCCAACATTAAAAAGTGATACTAAAGTATCTTTAATATTTTATAATTTTTCTATAATAATATAGGGGTATATTAGAGACTGGTAAAATGAGTAAAGATGGCTGTATTACCAAGTTATCTAACTCAGAATTTGAAAGTGTGACGATTCGAAAAAATTAAAAAGTAGAAATATTTCTTTCAGTGCTATTCAGGGATTTTTACACAACTCTTCAAAGCGAGCCAAAATTGATCTTTGCAAAAATTGCCTATCTTCAAAATTGAAAGGGACTGCGTGGAAAATAGATAATGATTTCCTTCTTATTCAGTGTTATTGGTAGTGCAAATAAAATATATCAATTTTGGCTTAGAAAGACTGGAATAAAATTTATCAGGTAGGGATTGTGAAACTTTCATACAGACAGTCCCCTCAATTTTGAAGATGGGCAATTTTTACAAAGAACAATTTTTGCTCACCTTGAAAAATTGTAAAAAAATCTTTAACCACAAAAAATATTTCTACAAATTTTTCAACTTTTTTAAATCACTACCCCTTCAAAAATTTTGAATTAGGCAACTTGTTCATATAAGCGTTTTTACTACTCGTAATTTCATCGCTCGTCTGTAACCAACTGTCACCTAATTTAAAAAAATATATAAATAATAGAATTACTGTAGTACAATTTTTTAATGTTGGCAACACTGCTACGCAAAAACTAGCGCCGTGCCGGGCAAAGAAAAGTGGTACGTATGTGGATGCCTGGAGCTTTCCATAACAGGCAACCAACACTTCTGATTGTTCCTTCGTTAGAAATTTTTTCTGTGTACACACTGAATATTATATGGATGACTAGAAAATTTTAAAAATTGATGGAAATATGTATTGAAATTTTAAGAGAATTTGAAAACAATTCTCCAAAAAACCTTGTTTCTGTTTTCATAAATCTACAAACCTGAAGCTAAAAATTCAAGAAATGTATCCATTTTTCATTGAAAATTTTATCATCTTCCAAATTTTGTCATAGTCTTGCCCCAGCGATTTGAGTAATATTTTATAAATGTCAACTATTTCAGTAAAAAGTAAACTTTGTGAATAATTTCTACAAGCTTAAGAGTATATATAAATGTTTATTGTATTGCTATTGCTTTGCCACGCTGGGTGCGTAACCTCCTTCCCCCTCCTCAGACCGAATAATGAAGCCTCGCGTATACAAATCTGCAATTAACCATTATATATTTTTTTCATACCTGCTTCTAAATCTACTGTGCCAGCTACCTCCCTCGTTTCATTATATAGATCACTCACAACTTACAGAAAAAATTTCTTAATCTGGCATTGCCCCTTCTCTCCACCAGATTTACTAAAATGCAGGATATAATATAATTTCTTTTCAAAATTTAACCTCCCTTCGGCTTTAAAAAATTTCTGGGCACCGACGAATAGATTTATAGATATTTAATACGAACTGAGAAGCTGTACTTATAGGCTACCTACCACAGAAGTAGAAGCAAAATATTTAAATTAAAATTTGTACATTCGGTTTTATTTTAAAAAATTAAGTGTTCAAAAAAATATTTCTCCCGAAATTTAGGAATGCTCTGATTTATCCCGCTTTCCAGAATGAAACAGCGTAGTAGGTGTAAAAAACAGAGCATTATGCAGTAGCGTAGCAAGGGGAGATAAATGAACGGTTCTCAAAACGGAAAATTTTAGGGGGACGGTAGATTTTTGAAGCCGAAAACTGAAAAAAAATTAACAAAAATGCTTGTAAAACTGTAAAATAAAATAATTAACATTTTTGAGGTTTGAAATTTCTAAAATTTTTAGTTCAAGATTTGCTCAGGCACTACTTATTCTCTTTTTGTTCTCACGTCTTGCTTACTGTTGTTGAGTGGTTCAGGTGGTTGCGTCCAGGTGAGTCAAAGGGGCAGCGTGGAAAAAGTTCGCTGGGCGGAAAATTCCTAGCTACGCTACTGGCATGATGAACCTTCTTCAATAAAACTACAAAAATGTAGAAGGGAACTTACGTCGTAATGTAGATAACGCTTATATCTACCTCATCCCCTCACCCATAGAAATGTTTTTTCTGCTTTTCAAACCCACTGTATTCAGTGTCTCTATCACCATACACATATATTTCAAAGGTATGTAAGGTCCACATATTGCGTTAAATTAAGACGACATCAGATAATAATTAATCGGAACGCCAGCGCCGTAAAACTCTTAGAAGAGAACACGCGACACAAAACCAACCACCAGGTGCAAGTTTTTCGCGGACGTTTTTATCGCGAAACCAATTAATTTTTATGCCTTTTGTTAGGCGAAAAAATCCTCCGGTTTAACAATCAACGTACGTACCGTGAAGAAATTGAAAACATTCAACACTAGTAACTAAATAGGTATACCCTCTCAGATTATACGAGCTTCATACGCACAGGTGCTCTAGCAAGTGAGTATCAATTTAAACTAAAGCTGATAGTATTTCTACCTATAAAATTTACCATCATCGGAAATACTTAGTTTGTCTACGAAAGTTTCTCGGCGATTTTTCATCAATGAGATTCTATTGTAGATTTATAGAAAATTCTTTTCATTATTTATATACCGAAAGTGTATTAATACGCTACTAATTTGCGGCACGGAAGTTTATTTTTTCATACTTCAGTTGGTAATACTGATTTTTGTATTTACTTTCGGTCCTAGTACACGGAAGTTGGACTTCCGCGCACATGCGCAAAGTCAAACTAGTATGAAAACGTTTATCATGCAGTTGCTTAATACTTTCGGTACATAAATAATGAAAAATATCTTACAATGCAAGGAGCTCACTTCCGCTCCTAGCATTGTAATATACTATTAACAACTATTTTTGGTTATTTTCTGTTATTCAACAAGAATTTTCATATTGCATCTGCTCTACGGCGTACATATTATTATTAAAAATACCATCAAAGTTTCACAAGACAATTTTATCGAGTAAAAAAAAAACACCGCAAACAGCATCTACTTCTTTACCTATGAGCTTGTGGCTACAGTAAATACACATTAAGCATTTTGTTAATTCGCAGATATTTTATGAGACTTTTTGGTAGCGACTTAAAAATTTTAATTCTCATTACGACAGCGCAAAGGAACCGGTTCTAATATTCGTTCAAATTAGTGTTAATTTTTCGATAAATTACCTCACGTCACCATTTTCGACCACCTATTTACTTACCTTGTAGCAACGATATGCTCATCAGCGAACTCTTCAATAATGCCATAAAAACAACGGGGAGCATCTCGTAAGTACCATAATATCTTAAGAGCCGGTTTGGCTTAAATTTCCAAATATTAGGTCCATTAAATCTGAAGCGAAGATTAAACTAAAAATAAAAGTAATTAATACGTTTAGCTCGACTCAAGTTTTTTTTTTTATGATCTGGCATAAAAACTGCTGTTCACGGCTTCGAATCGGAATCATCACCGCACTTGTTGAAGAGAAGAAAAAAAAACGTAACCTAACGTGTATTTTTGTCTTTCATCGCTTTGAACCAACCAAAATTAAGACGTGTAAGTATTTTCGGGGTCAGTTAAACATCATCAAGCGTACAAATTCTTTTTAAAACTGTTTTAAAATTTCGTCAGGATATGTATAAATAGCTTGTTATCTGAATTTTTCAATCTGTTTAAAACTACTTATAAATGAGGTTTACGTTCACTACCGAATAATCGAGTCACTATTAAGAACTGTGGTGTTATTATGATTTCAGCCAAACGTGTCGTTTCAAGATAAACACCAAAAATCGCGCCAACACTGATTATTATCGGCGTAGATACTTCTTGGCGTACTTCATAAGTACGTATAAACGTCAGTCTGAGTAGGTATTCATATACTGTAAACTAACATTTATTGTAGGATGGCATTACGTTTGAGCTGACGAATCTAAAATCTTTGTGTGATATTAGTATCGGAAGATACTAAAAACATATGAAAAATACACTGTACAAAATAAAAATCGAAAAAACTCAATGAAAAAAAGCTGAGTCCATCACAAAATCGCATCTTTTACCCCTCAAAACGTTTCAAGTCGAAATGAATAAATCATCCACAAGGAGAATAAAGTGATTAATGTCATAAGATCAAGATTGTTCAACATTGCAACGATTTAATTTCACTTAAATTCATCTATTGAGAAATTCGGAAGCTTGATTTAGAACTTCAAAGATGCGCTATTAAAACCACTGCATACATAAATCTTCGCTGCAATATCTGAAATTTTCCAATACCAATAGATATTCTTGAATTAATACAGCAACAAATACGATAAGACCGCAATCACATGGCAACCAGTTTAAAGTACTCGGTTCAAAGGTAATTCGTTGATGATACTCGTATACCTAGTCAGCGAATTACAAGAATCAACGTCAGACAATGTCAGAGTAGTTGCTGATTATTGAAAATTAACACACAAAAGATTGTAGTTGATGAACGAAAAAAAGAATGAAAAAAATGGCTGTATTAAAATCGAAGCAAATTTTATAGTTAGGCCTAGAACAAACGAGGACCACCAACGGTACTGGACAATACAAAAAGATATTGAGAATAACAAGATGAGAATTGCGAGTAAGACCACCGGCTTCGTAATGCAACAAGTCGTGATCAGAAAATGGCGGCGTTACATATAACGTTCGTTATTACCGAGTCTACAATTTACATTATCAACGACGAGAAGATAAATGTTCAAAGTAAAGAATTATCACAGTTGCAAAGTATTCGTTGCTTTTGATACATAGTGCGCGCAGAACCAGGCTATACAAGACATACTTTTGCACTATATGAACGCGAGCGAATACGTACGAACGATCTACGAGTGTCGTACGGTTACATATTTCATTCTATAATTGGTAAAAAAAACGTATGTATACGTCGTGTAAATACGGCCAAACAGTACGGTACGAATTCACTTTGAAAATCAACTATACGTATATGTGGAGGTACATCGCTTGTTCATGGTTCACATACACACAAGTGGAAAATGGAAACTCGATGGAATGAAGACAGCACGCTTTGCGCTTTGCGTTCTGCAACATAATAGTGCTACGGTACACACACACACACACACACACACACAACCAGAAAATACAAAATATCTACCCCGCACGTCACTGTGATAATGCTGCCATGACGTGTCGTAGGTTTTTTGACGAGAAAATGTGTATGAACCATGTATGTCTATGCATGTTATATGTACATGCGAAGGAAAAAGTAGCTATGTATAATGCGAAGAAATTTTCATTCAAACGCATCGTCTCTTCAAGTTCTTTTTGCTGCAAGCAAGGGCGTTGCGTTTCGTTTACAATGAAAACATCTCGCAGCGTTATAACACGAGTACGTGCTCCATTACTAGTTTTATACGATATTGGCGCTATCAACATTCAAGAGGGTTTGGTTCATTTTCGCAGAAACGTAACTTTAAAAATATCAGAAAAAATGCTGAGAAAGAGAGATTCTTTTCAATGTTGAAAGCTTTTCCAATATTTTATTCAACCATGATTGCCCAACGAAATAGTGTACCTCGCTTGAATATTATTTATGACTATAAACAGTCGACGAATAGGTAAGTAGGTACATATTTCTTCATTAACGCATGACGCACTCAACTCGAGCACCTTTGTAAATCCTGCCGTAGAGATTCGCTTCAAACTTACATTCAAATTCGTTTACCTCCGAAGTCCTAACCTATTGGAATCTAATATTTAAAACGTACTTGGTGAAAACTCAAGTTCGCAGAGAACATAAGATGAACAAAGTACGACAAATAAAATCGAATAATTGAAAACAACAAATCAAAACAGGAACCACCTTTTTTTTGAAGATTGATAGGGTTTAATCAGACGGACTGAGTATGATTCCATACTGGGCTTTTAATCACAGTCTGTAGAACCATTTTCAATGAAGTACGCCCTTTTAATTGTATGCACATCACGCAAAATAAACATATGAGAATTCAAAATAGCATTGAAAAATTTCCTGCAGTCCATTGACGAAATTTTGATAGTTGAAGAGTTGTTCAGTAAATTTCACAGGAGCTAGGCCACGAATGAACTGATCGCAAGAAATCCTGATATGAGCCAGTCCTAGACTACTCCTTTTCATCTATACATATGAACGTATGAAGTACAGACACTGAAATACCAAAATGCCTCTCTGCTGTTAACAGTGGAAAGGGGATTACAGCAAATTTTTATAAATAGTAACTCACTCAATCCCCACTAAAGAGCGCTAATACTTGGCTGTCAAAATTACTTTTTTTTCAACTTTCAAAACGGATTTCACATGCAACACGTTCTTTTGAAATTTTCCTGCAATCTGATTGGTTGGGATCTTCATGAGTTAGGATGGTGATTAGCGGATCTCACGTCATATGACATCAGATTGTTTACAATTGTTGTTGTTGTTTTTTGCTGATTAAAATATAATCAATTTCTGTTGAAATCATCCAATCAGAATGCAGGAAAAATTTTTAAGCCACGTATCAGCGCTCTCTAGTGGAAAATATGTCAGTAATTATTTACCAAATCCCCTCACGCCTGTGTTTACCAGTGAGGTATCTTGGGGGTTTCAGTGTCTACAGCACAAAGTCAATTGTGAGTTACCTAGCCTTTTTAAGAACTGACTGTATAATTTTTTCTCGCTAATTCTATAACCTAATCAAAATCCAAAACATGTGATACGTGCTAGGCAAGTAAACGTGAATCAATTTACTCCACAAGCTCGTCAAACGTTTTAAGCTATGCTGTTTTATGGAGAATGATATATGAACATATTTAACTCTGTGGTTTGAACCTTTGAAGAGTTTTGAACATAGAGAAAACCACCTTGATAACGAAATCATCATCCACTCGATCAAATGAACACCCATAACTAGAAACATAACAGGAACAGCACGAGTCCAAAAGATATGATAACGTTTGATATTTACACGTATAATATGAGAGTCAAAACCACAGAACTATACAACTTTGCCATCATTAATTCTAATAACTTATCTAAGAAAATTCGCAGAGTAAGAAAACAAGTTAATCAACGAAACCAGGAATAACACTTTTTCAGAACAGAAGCAATACCACAAAATTGAAGTTCAAGTTCAAAGACCGCTAGAAAACAATCGACTACAGATATCGGTCAATGAAACATATGACACCTCAATAATAACACAGTACACACTTGTGGATAACTGCAGTGGCCTAAAAGCCGTTAAAGTACTTGTTTTTCGTGTACTGCTGAATTAAAAACCATTGAATGATGAGCTTCGAAATTTTTACATAATGGAAAATAAGAAGTCGTTAGAAAACCACACAACCCATATGGTAAATGAGGTGTATCAAAGAATACTTCGGGTGTAGTAGTAATAACTATAATTTTTTGTGTTATTATTTCGAGAATAAAAAGAACCAACAGTTAGAACACATACACAGACATACGTACTCTGTAAAGAATATGAAACAATATTCAATATATCAGGTTTACGATACTCCAGTTTTCGGTCGAAAAAGTGTTTATTTATCTCCCTTGGTCGAAAAATTAATCTATTATGTACACGGCGAAAGTTTTCTTTTTTTAAACGTTAAACCATAACCATATGTTTTACAAGACAGTTCGTGGATTTAATACTACACAAATAATTTTACATACCTACATATGTTTTCACGCTAGAATGACTTAAATGTGTTAAATGAATAAAAACTTGGTATCGCGATTTCTATCCTAATAATTGGTCGCAGCTTTTCTTTCACGACTTTAACTAGTAGCTGACTCGAATCTTCTCAACAGTTTACCGTAACCAATACCTCTTTTCAGTACAAACTTACATTTCATTAAAAAGGTGCCCAAAGCTATTCTTAGGTACCCGTTTCGTTACGTCATATTATAACATCAAATTTCATTCAATGTCTGTAACTAATTATTCGCTCATTAAAAATATCTAGGCGGTAGGTACGTCTATAAGAAACGTTTACTATTTCTTACTAAACTGTTCGGAATATAGTATACCGACAGGGTAAAAATTCAATACAAGTTCATGTACAGTAAGATGCTTTCTTCATTCGTATTCCATTGATAGGTAAATAACATCGAAGTTCGAAATATGAAAGCTTTAATACTTAACCAGTATCGTGTATCCCTATTCGGCTTGTGTGCAATGGGCATGCTATGCTAATGCTATACGCTATTAGGTAAGTAAGGAAAAACGTGTGCACTTAGCAACACAGTACTTTCCAGAAAACCAAATCTGCCGGTACTTTGAAACATCGTCGATACATAAATTGAGTCAATTTTTTTACAAATATTAATACGATTCATCTTTCTCTAATTTACCAAGTTTCGCATCACATTCTGTACCATTCTCCAGTTGGAAACGATACATTGGTTGTTCGTTGCTCACCTAACAATAAAAAATTTGTGGTTTCAGCCAGTCTGTTAGCGAATATGTAATAAAACCTGAATCAATGCATTTTATTCCGCATGATATTTTCATACATTTTTTTAGATGAAAACACACAGACATGGGTTAATAACAAGACTGATAAAACAAGCGATCCAAGCGTTGGCTTAAATGCAATAGTATATGTCGAGTATGAGAACACTTTCATTAAATACAAAGGTAAATTGTAATTATATTACTCACCTTCCAATGTCAGAAAAATATGCATTAATTCTCCACAGCAGTATCAAAATTAAACACAGTGCAAAGAAACTACAATTAACACTAACAAAATTATTGAAAAATTCGGGGTTTTCTCTGAAAATAACAGTTCATCCGACAATTTGATAATTAATTTGAATTGATCGCAAATAATCGCAAAAATCACGTTTTATCAATAAAAAATTTGAAATCAACAATGCTGTTGCCAAATTTCTGAATGGAATTGACCAATCATAATTGAGATTTCAATATAGACACTGTTCACGAACAACTAAACAACCGATCTGAAACGTAACATTGCTTTTTTTTTTTTTAATTGGAATTTCTAAATTTTTAGATTTTGATTTTGAACATTGTTCCAATCAGTCGTTTGGTAACTCGCTTACGCTTAGTTCCGTATGTAGAAATCAGTATATCTCATGTTTGAATTCGAATTTCAAAAAAATTATAATTATAGAAAACCAAAATTTGAGTACAAATCCAGTTAATCAAATATTCGTAAAATAATAAATAATTGAAGATTTGAAAAGTTCTACATTGATGTTAATGCTAAATTTATAAGCCGTTCTTCTGAAAAAAGCCAATAGATTAGCAAAGCTCGTACAAGTATACACAATGATCTTGAAAAATTACCTAATCCATCTATCCATACCATAAAAATAATTTTAAAAAATATAGCATGCAGGTATATTTTATATTAATATTCTAAGTTCACACATTTATTTGATACGCGCGGTCAATTCATTCTCGCATTCTGAGTGGTATATTATTGAACGCAATTCGCAATGAGACTTCTTTAATGTTTTACCGCTCTTTTATTACGAGGTTTTTTCTAGATGCGTAGCAAATTATTAAAATATTCATTTTGTAAAGGAACAATAATAAGTTACTTTTTTCCATTTCCGAAAAGTGCTTGATGTTATGCTGCAAGATTGTTAATTTTGTACCGTGTTACACTGAAGAATACTATCCGTGCTAATTTGCATACAACGAAGCATCTTTATAACAACCGCATATGCATATCTACATGAAAATTATTTTAACTTGCAAAGTACCGAGATTAATTTCAAATTGCTAATGTGTTTTGGATACCAATGAGTTCAGGTGGTCAAGGTAATTTTTGATTAATGTAGAATTTCTTCATTTATATCACAGCGATTTATAAATAAATAACATTGTAATAACTTAATTTGACTGTTCTAGGTGCAGCCAATTTGTAAATTTTCGTCTAAAGTTTGATACTACGATAAGATATCATCACCTTGGACAATCAGATGAGGGTACCTCTATCTATGTATAATAAATCACTTTTTAAAAAAAATATAACGTGTGTCATCTTATAGGTAGGTGCATTATACGTGTATCGTGCAGTTTAATGAATTCTTTGACTTATTTTTCAAGTGCTTCAGTTTTGCACGTAAACAATATTTTGAATAGGTATACAAGATGTCCTCACTTTTTATAACTGGATAACATACTTATGGTTATTCTCATTGTTGAAAACGTCAAATGATCTAGAATGTCTTTTAACTTTTACTTGATACGAATAGTAAATAAGTTGTTTGAGTTATTTTCAAGAGAATTAAATATAAAAAATGAATTGGCAGTTACGTACATATTTTAGTTTGAAAAATAATAATCATGTTTTTGTTATTTCTATCGATAAGTAAATACACACGTAGAAATATAGAAATAACAAATATGGATATGAATGATTTCATTTCGAAATAACATTCCGACAATGGAAAAAATCTTGATTAGGTATTAATTTGAAATGACTTTTTTTTCGAATAAACTAATCAATATGGTGTAAGAATTCTTAATACGATAGAGTGTTCATGCATCAAATAATGTGTATACTTACCTATAAGTAATAAAAATATATGTACGATGTAAACTACACGTACTTATTTGCTTCATTTTGTTTTTTTTGTTTTTTTTTGTGAAATGAGAAAAAATCAAGACAAATTTTTTAAAAAGCTTTACTCCATACCTCGATAGCTTATTTTATTATAGCCGTAATTGTTTCTGGATATTTTCCCATCGTACTAAATGTTTTCGAGACAATACTTCGCTGCGACGCGCAGTTTATTCATATTTTTTTTCACAAAAATAACACTTTGATTAGAATCGGAGTTCTTTTTTCTGCAGTTGGTGAGCTGCCAACGTTTTAGAAGTTTTGGGCGCATCTTGCAAACCTGTACGCCGCCAAATTACAAAATTATTACCCGTAACAAAATGTGACATTTGTACTAAATAGCGCCTTCATGTCGCTTTTTATGCGAACACATGCGATAAAATTTACGCTTCACTGTGGCTGTTCTTGATGTCATAATATTATCATCAAACGTCACGTTTATGGATTACATATGTTGAAAGGTAAACGCTTTAATTCATCCGAGAACTTTGAATGTTATCACGTCAGGTAAGTAGATGTATTTTCAGAGCTTATTATTGATAGTAAGTACTTTCGTGGAACTGAGCTATACCGTCTCCAGTTCGTAATTTGTTTCGCTTATTTGTCAATTGTACTCACTCTTCATTTTCATAACAAAATAAAACAAAAGAAGTTTCAAAACTTTTTTATGCTTTGTCAGTTAAATTAATAGACGCTTGGAAAAATAAAATTCTTTAATAAAAAATTGACTTTACGTCGCTTTTACTCGGTTTGATGATAGTGTTACATATAATGATGGCGCTTGAAATGTCCGGTGTCCACGATCTTCGTGACTTACGTTATTCATGCTACCTTGGTTGCATAACAAATTTATAGAGGAACCACAATAAGCGATACCTGATTAAAATTACGTCGATAAAGAGTTAGTATTTGTCAGAAGTAAATAAGTTATTCGAGATGGCCGTAAATAAAATTTTTGGTATTCTTTTTTGTAGGTGCTAAAAGAAGTATATGTACTTATGGTTGATATCGCTTTCACACAAACCTTTACTGATACCAATCGAGCACAGTTATTTTACTAAGGTGAAGGTCAGGAAGTATAAAGGAACATATAAAATTCGCAAAAAAAAAAATTCATAAATTATTAGAAATGACTCAAGTATATATTTTACGAAGCTGTTAGAATGGTTTAAAAACAAGGGAGTAATCGTATTCTCTAAGCATTTCTTTCTTTTTTTTTTTTTTTTTAATTATTTGCATACCTATTTTGATTTAGTATTTTTTTTGACACTTGAAAAGTTTAATATTCGACATATTACGTACAAATTTTTTCATTGCATAAATTCGTTGGACATAAAAAGAAAAAATTTGTAGTAGTTACCAATCATTACCCACTTCATTTAAATAGGTAGTTATCAAGGGTTTTGTTAGCGGCTCGTAGCTTAAATTCAAATTACGACGATTAGCGAATAACAATTGTGATTTGTTAAGATATGGTACATTTTGTAATACGTGTAAATTGCAGCAGCTCGTTGCAGTAGGTACATTGTTCTTTTGAGAGCAGCAAAAAAAGACTTCAACGTGCGTTTCAAACCATCATAAACATAGAGTTTGATTATTAAAAGATCATTAATTAACTGTTGTAATATGAGCTCGACACTAATCACAAATATGGACCGGGTAGAAGGTGGCGGTCAGCGAAGATTATGAAGATATGGGTGCGGGACACGGTGTGAAACGAGGTATCGTGTTGGGGTGCCTGGATGGGCGGGGCACACTGACAGGCCTCACCTTCCTGATATATAACTGTTGGTTTTACCTGTCATCCGAGGCCCTTACACTATTATTAAGCGTCACCATGCAGACCATGCTTAAACATCGGCAGCCGGTTGTTCGGTGCCTGCCTGAGTACATCTTGGGGCCATATAGACCACCCAGCCGACTATCAGTATTAATCTGCGAATATAGGGTTTCTCATTTAGTATACTTATATATACCAAAGTTTTATATCAAAAATCATAAATTTATGTCGAGCGGCCAAAATTTAAATTAATTACCAACAACCATCCAAAATTGGTTAATTACTCGGCTTATGCTAGCGGCCAATTTAACAGTCGTTCAGAAATGGGCAGAGTTGTCTTCTCAAAGTTCTTCAATTAAACCTGTACAGTTATTGAAGATTATTTGAGAATTAAGCGTGTTACCATTACCAAGCAATAATATATTTCTTATTTTGGTGCAGTGCAATAAATTGAATTTGCTTATTTAGTTGGTGAGCTTTGAACATTTAAATTACGGTCAATGCTCCTATTGGGGAACAGTGGGTGATTGAGAGCACCCTCTGGAAAACTCATTATAATGATGCCAAGGAATTAACTAATGAGTAAAATTTGAACATTGGGTAGCCTCATGAACAGCCGTTATCTCGATAATTTCAAATATTTTACAATTGATCGTACAAACACGAATTTATTTTTCACGATAAAATTTGTACGTAATAAGCTGAGTTGAAATTATAAAAACTGCATTTTATAGAAGATTAAGGGTAATAGTTCATCAAAACTAATCTAAAAATTACAATTTTGGAGTTTTTTTTTTTTTTTTTTTTTTTTTTTCAACAATGCAACGGTAAAATACAGGAGTTTATTCTCATTTACCAATGTGAAATCAACAATTCGTGGGTAATTGGGAGCACCATGATTTTCATCAGTAAACTTGCATTTTGAAACACAAAGAACAGTTAATTGCACTCGATTATATTGATTTACAATCTAAAGTTTAGAAAACATTTTTTAAAAAAGGTTCTTTTGATTTATTTAGTTATTTAAAAGTAAAATCTGTAGAATTTAAGATGCAAAAAAATTAGTTTATTTTAATTTACTACTGAAATTTGAAGTATAGAAATGATCTATTTCTCGCATTCAGCTCATTTCTAAAAATGTTTAAATCAAAAATTATATTTTTGTTAATAAAAGCTACTTTTTTTTTCTGATGTTCTCAATTACTAACAAACTCTTGGGAAACTGGAACACGTCATAACTTTTTTCATTTTAGACTCTCAGAATCGTTCATCATGGTAGAAAGACATCAAAAACTGTAGAATTTGAAGTTTTTTTTTTTTCATAAAAACCATTTAAAACCTGCGTATTTTCAATTTCGCAAAAAGTGTTCTTAGAATGAACTCAACTCTCGTTTAGAGTGAAATTTTCATTAGTTTAAACATAAAATTTACAAATGTAAGAAATTTTATGATAATTTTATGTGACTTACTCAATTAATGCACTTCTAAATTCATTTTCATACAGAAAAAGTATACTAGCTGCGTGTCCATTGAGAGAAATTTTGAGCTCTAAAATTAGCATACTATGGAAGGTGAGGGGCTATTCCAGACCTTTGTTCCTGTAAAAAAACTATACAATCTCTATTTATTCAACACCTAAGACACAAAATAGTTGATTGCGTTACATTGGGTTCGGTTAGGAAAATATCATAAGCCGAATGAGAACCATTTTTTTCAATATATATTATAAAAATTTGAGCCC
The DNA here is from genome assembly GCA_900060175.1 of Ferrisia virgata. Taxonomy (NCBI): domain Eukaryota; kingdom Metazoa; phylum Arthropoda; class Insecta; order Hemiptera; family Pseudococcidae; genus Ferrisia; species Ferrisia virgata. Next base: position 34,280 of record FIZR01024547.1, on the reverse strand, counting down.
TCTGTCTGAAAGGGGAGTGATACTAGTAGAAGTAGTCTTTATAGCAGAATCATTTTGCGAAAAAAAAAAAATTGTTTTTCCAGTTCAAATGGTGTACACTTTCAGCCACTAATCTCAATGAAACGTAGCTGGCCGGTGGCCATTTTTGAAAGTTACAATTTCAGTTTCTGCATCTTCCTAAACCATTTAAACTTTGATTGGATACTACTTTTAAGGTAAAAAATAGTAACAAGTGAATTTTGAAAGTTCGCAGGTCAGTGTTTTTTTTAGACCATAGGCAAAAAATACCTCTTGCAGTTTTGCAGATAAGCTATGCCCTTTTCTCATTTACCAAAAAATTTCTTATATGATACCTAACTAATATAGATCAAATTTTCTATCACGTAACCATGTAACTACGCTTCACACTTACAATAATTGAATTGAATAATAAGAAATTTTTAGGTCCACTCTGCATCGAATCTACTTTTGGAATTAGATAATTTCGACTTTATGTTATCCTTTTTTAGCTGAAAATCTCGACAAACGTGTGGGTTGAATTCAAATTCATTCATAATCCACCATTATTCCAGATCCAAACAACAGTTCATGCTACCAAAATTTATTACTTTCACGTCATTTTTTTCAACTCACAACTCGCACAAGCTCGCAACTCGTATCGTTCACGTCAATTTACAACTTCAATTTTCATCTCATCCATTGAACAAATTAACGTAGCTCACCCCGGCCACTAACCCTTTAATTGAATTTAATCAGAACTCTGAAAAAAAAAAGAAAGAAAGAAAACTAGTTTCCTACCAGGCTATCAAACTACGTTGATAATTTTTTTCATTTTTTAATAATCTACTAAATTAGAGATGAAACTGGTGCAATCAGCGCGTGTGCGGTCAAACGAGAAAATAACTCCTAATTTTATTGTAGCCTGGGTATTTGATTAAGAAATCAGGGAATGATGAGAAACCCTGAACAAACACGTACTACGTACGTACGAGTACCAGCGCCTCCGCAATCGCTGGCTTATTTATCTCGGTGATGATGATAGTAATTATCTTCTCTTTTTTTTTATTTATTTTTTATAAACGCACGTAGTCGATCAAACAAACCATAAAATACATTTTGATTACAATTTTTAACACTCTAATGTTACTTTATATACTTAGACTTACGTATTACTACAATGTGATGAAGTTGTGTTGCGGGTAGGAATACCTAGATACCTGTAGTACCAGTAAATACCACATAGGTAAAGGTATTATACACCATGCACATAGATGCGGATTATTACGTACATTTATGTTATCTTGCACACCGTATTCTACTCGGAGGTATCAATTTTTTTTTTTTTTTTCAAATAGTAGGTAAGTACTTCCTTAACGTTACCAGGTTAGCCACAATTTCCAAACTCATTTCGCCAATGAATTCTTTCATTCGAGATAATTTTTATGCGTTTGTAGTGATGATGATGTAGATGGTTGATTGAACATATCAGTATGTATAGGTATGTTTACCCAAACCCAGCTACGCAAGTAGGTATTAGAATTCAAATACCTGAGTAAGATTTTGTCTTTACTTACTGATTTTATTATACTTGCATGGGTACGTGGAAATGATCAATGATGATATTCAATTTTCTAATACATGATATATGTATGTACATACGAGATAATCTAATTTTTCATAAGATTTTAACTACAGCGTGTGGTATGTGCTCATCACTGTAATAACTAGCCATATCGTATCACATGTACCTAATACTGAAGGTATAATGTCAACACAAGCTTTGCGTGATGTATACCAACGAATGAAAGATAGCTTCGTTGCCGCCATCTTATATTCTGACTCTCAGATAAAATATCTTATCGTTAGTTCATTCGTCAAAATTCTCCCAAATGTATGTACCTACGTCCTACGTGCATCAGCTACATAGGCAGGTGTATTAGGATATTTGATGGCTCGTGATAGGTGCTGTCAGCAAGAAAAACGTTGCATATCAATTAAGTAGGCTCGAACATGGTTGAAAAAATGTCGAAAATGAATCGAGAGGTGATTGTCTTATACAGATAAGAACTGAGTGTACATTTTTTTTTTTTGCATCCAATTTCCTCCTATCCGCGAGCACATGGATAACCAACTGTTGTACATGTACAGCGCAGGTACAAAAAATATTAGGTACGTAAGTATCTATTGCTAATCACAAACGGCAGGTAGGTATAATCATATGTCAAATTGGCATTCGCTAAATAAATTTATCAGACGGAACATTTGCCAGACCTTATGCCTTATAGCGGAAACTGCTGCTAATCAAGTTGATACCTACCTATACAAAGTCACTTCAAAACGTAGCCACTCAATTAAGTATAACAAGGAGCTAATGGCTAAAATTAATCCGGTTCACGACTACATCATTATTTATGCAATCAATTAATTAGACAAATTATAATGAAATGTGGCATATTTATAATATACCAGCAACCGATCAACTATAGCTCGCGATCCTATAACTTATCCAAAGGTTTCTGTGTACGTATGTTAAAAAATTATAAAAAAGCTAGTTAATCTATGCGAAACTCGTTGTAACATTTCTATCTAGCTGTATGTACGTAGAAGATGAAAAAAAAAAAAAAAAAAAAAAAAATCATCTCACCTATAACCACGTAGGTAGGTACCTTTCCATCAGTGTGTGTGTGTGTGTGTGTGTGTAAGCTTATGATATAGGTACCACGTTGAGTATTTGTTTTAAAATAAAACATACATAGGCGCGCATGCACACACGTATAAAAAGTGTCTTGTTATAGAGTGATTACAAAACGATGGACGGAAGGGGGAAAATGCGCGGTATCCGTTTCGGATGAGTTAACCTATGAAGATTACACCTCTCATTAGGAGATATAACTGGTACTAATAACATAACTGAGACGGCATCAATTCCATCAGACCGCAAGTAGATAACTAGGTATTCGCCGTCATCACGAGATGGAAAAGACGCCCATTTTCTACCAAACAAACAAATAAACCTGAAAACGAGCTGGTAGACGTACCAGACCTCCCAGAAGCATCAAAAAAATAACTTAGATAGTTTCCCTTTACCAGATACCAAACTGCATCGAAGATCATCGAAATAGTAAAGTTATTTACATAAATATGAAGATATAGCGTCGAAAATTATAAATAACATTGTTAATCTGCGCGCGGCGCGGCGTTACGCAATTTTTCACGATTGTTGGATTATTTAGAAAATTTATTATAATAAGCCGTGAAAATTTCTCGGTTCATTGGGTACCATTACTAATTTTTAATTTCTTTCGTAAGTAGGTACACATGCTATACTCCCAATGTACCTATTATATCGACAAAAACATGGAAGTTAGAATTGGTGTGTTGGAAGATTTGCCGAGCAGAGGTTTCCAAATGCTACGAGTAACGTAAAAAAGATAGGTACCAACGAATACCTTGTGGCGACTTGGAGCAGGATTAATTGGTATCTTCAAATTTACACAGCATAATTTACTCCTGCGAGGGTCAACCTCAGCTAAATTAGATATCAACAAAGACGTAAAGATGGATTGGTATTTGTTTACAATTTACCTTTAACAAATCTTGCGGTGTTACCGCATACAATCGATACTCATTGATTTGGAGATTCTGATTCATTTGTAGGTACTCGTATTTGTGATATCTATGGTATACAACTAAGTATTCTTCTTGCTAGCTGATGTTCGTTTCTAAGTGGTTAGCATATTTGAAAAATTACTTTTCTAGCTTGAATGACCTGAGTAATTGATACGTTGTAATATACTACAATGTAAGTACATATGTAATGTAAGTACTTGAACGGATCTCAAACGGTATACCTCATACCTAATGCATAGTTGTTTTATTTATTTATTTATTTTCTTTTTTGAAATTTCAAACCATGCATGTTAAAACTGGCCCATGCTAAAGCACTAATATTTCGTTCCAGTTTGGTTCACAGAGACAGAAACAATGAAGAACCAAAGCAGTATGCAGTGGCATAGTCACGAAGGAATTTTTCGAATAGAGGCTCCACAATTTTCCCAAGTGGTGGAATGTAACATTATAATGTAACACGTAAAACTTATTTTGTAAATTGTACATAATAAAAAAGGCGAATTTTCCGAATCATCGATTTTCAAAAATAATGAAAAGAGCAGTTATATTGAAAAGTGGGGCTTACTTTATGACAAGATTTAATGTTTTTCTGAAATAACAAAGTGTTGTGAATTTTTGCAAACTTTTCAATGGTGACAATTTGGCTTAAAAAAATTGAGCGAATCGTATTTGCAAGTCATCGCTTCAAAGTTGTCACGAAACTGCTCCAGGGGGTGGGACAACTTTGTGACACTATTTTTTTTTTTTGCATTGCTGTGTCATGTCGTGACGCGACATCATGCACTGTGAAAATTTTAGAAATTGGAGGAAAACTGCAAATATTAACATTTTTTGAAAGTTTTAAATTCCAAAATTAAAAGATGGAAAAATTGCATGCATTTGTAAATTTTATTGCTAATGAGGAGTTTACTCGTATGACGTTCTCTATCAAAATAATTTTATATTATTAATTAGGAAATGTTGAGAAAAATTGTTGTCACAAAGTTGCCGCACTATTTATAAATTCCTCAGAAAACTACCGCTAACCCGTCAAAAGCTTAATATGAAGCCATATCGAAATGAGATATATTTCAGGAGTAAAAACTAATTTTTTTTTTTATTGCATAGCATAATTTACCAAAATTTAATTTCGAGAGTTTATCTGAAATATTGATTTTTTATAAAAATTTCAAATAGTCTTGTAAAACAAATGCTTATAAGCCCAAACTGGACAAATGCACCCTAAAATGCTTTATTTTGATGCACACTACAAATATTATCTGCTTTAAGCGCAAAAGAAACGCTCAATAATTGATAAGTAGTCCATATGTACACAAAAATTCAAGTGGGCAAAATTACCCCACCAGTCACAAAGTAACCCCACTTTACGGAATAAGTAAAGTAAGGGCAACATTTTCAAAATAATAATGCAAACTTTTAACTATCAGAAAGTGCATAGGAAAATGAAGGTTTGCAAAACTTTTGTAATTCGAACACATTTAAAAGCAATATCGGAGAGTAGAAGCGAGGTAAGGGGCCAAACATTTTACTAGAGTTTTTAGACCATTAGGGACTAACTTCCACTAGATAATTTGAAAATCCCAGCCAAGGACCGATTTACATCTTCTTACTCGGCTATGCTCTTTACCCTTCCCAGTTAAAGTTCATAGCTAAAAAAATATTTCAAATGTTCAAAAATTGCAGAAAAAAATTTCCAAAAATCTTTATTAAAAATAACTTTGATATTGTAATTTTGTCTTATAATAATCAACAATGATAATTTCTCATCTCAGTCTTCCCTACTTCTAGACGGAGATCAGACAAACATTATTTTCCATACTTTTTTTTTGAAATAATTTAAGAAAAATTCGCTTTTAAATTCAATTTATATACGCAAAGTACATACAGTTTTACTAAATACACCATAAGCAGAGATGGACCGAAATTTTTTTTTACTGGGAGGTAGGGGACTTCAGTACCTTTGTCTCATTACTAAAAAAAAAAGCGATGTGTGGGTTTTTTTGTAGATTTTCTCGCTTTCAATCCTTTTATTCCTATATGAGGAGAAAATTTACTGCAGGAAAATCAGGAAGTATTGTAAGAAAAAAATGTCGCAAAATATGATGAATGAAAGGTCGAAAAATAAGTATTTAAGGATATCAATGAACCGAAAAATTGAAAATTTTTCGATTTTAATCTTTAGGTTTTTGTGAAAACATTCGAATGGTCAATTCAGCAAGGGAGGCTTGAGCCCTCCCATTCCCTCCTTATCTCTGCCTATGTAATGTACTGAAACCTTCAGAAGTCATCTTAACATTCTGCTAATTTTTTGTGAAGAACAAGAAATCAAGGGAAACAAAGCGTTTCTCATAAAATAAAAACAGTTAAGAATCGCTGGAATGAGCAACAAAGGAAAAAAATCACTGAAAATTATTCAGATGAGTTGGGATAACAGTATTAGACCCATTTCGATTAAATTTTTTTCAAAATCGAGTTTTTTTCAAATTATTTTAAAATATTTTGAAAGTTGCAAAAAATGAGCTTAATCTAGTCACTTTCAAGAAAAACGGTAAAGATGGAAATTAATCATTGTTGATGCGTAAAAATAACAGTTTCAAACGCATTTCTTATAAAATTTGTTGAAAAAATTTTTTTTGCAATTTTTGAAAATTTGTAATATTATATTGCTTAGCTTTGAGCTTTCACTGGGAAAGGACGAAGTGTAGATTTAAACTTTGAGGGCTGAAATTTTTTAACACTCCTTCGAAGTCATTTGACAACTATTGAGCATTAGGTATCTGTTGTTAGATTTGTAAAATTTTCAAAAATGGATTCACCCTAGTTTTTACCTTCTTACGGCCTTATTAACGTCGAATGATGTTTAATATTTTTCATTATAAACTGCATTTTTTTCTTCAAAAATGTTAAACTTGGAAAAGAAGGTAAAAATGTGCAAAATTAAGCTGAAAAAATTAACATATTCCGATACCTCACCTACCTACATTACAATGACAATACTACACATAATAGGAGTCAAATTTTCTTTGCAGCGAAAAAATTAAGAATAGTACTCAGCTACTCCCTCCTCCCCAACTTCTAGTAGTGAATGGTGATTTTATTTGTCCTCGGGTAGGAAATTTCTCTCGATGGTCAAGCGAATGACTGATTACATAACTTTATTTCAGTTCTTTTCTTACCCACCTCCAACAATTCAATAAAAATCACAATTTTTCGGAAGCCTTTCTCCTACTTACGTATAATATGTAGGCGTATTTTTAAAGAGTTCCATGAACATTGATAGGTTATTGGCAACGGGTGGAAGCTGCCGTATTAAAAGATGAAAAACTTTGTTTACAAAACTAACACCAGTATTAAATCTACAATATACCTGGTGTTAACATCTGCTAGTCTGATAACAACCGCCTTGAAATATTTGTTTTTCCTGGATTTTAATTTCAGGTTTCGCAAAGCAAGGTGCTTTCATTTTAAAAAATAAACATCCGCTCTTTTCCTACATTCGATAATAATTTTGGTTCGAATAACACTCGAGATGGCGAGTATAATATATTATTAAAAAGAGATAAAACAGGTATTCAGTCAAATTTCCACGCGATGAAAAACTTCTGGTTGTTCGTATGCCTCGGGTTTTTTGATCACATTAACTTATTCCAAGATACTTACGAATAGAAAATTACGGCGGGTCAGTGAAGATGGATCATCGAGTGATGAAACGTATAGGTACACATAGCGTGATGTTGTACCCTAGAGGTGATTAGTGACTTAATTTTCAATACCCATCAAAAAAAAACTTTAAATATACTTACGTATGCATCTAATCTGTATACAGGTTATAATTTTTTGGTGGCACATTGTGGAAGATACCTATGTTATTAGAACAAATTTTACTTTTCATTATTGTATTCCTCGCAGGTATGTCGAATAGGTTGCCTATTCTACTGTCTGCATAGCTCACAGGGTCTTCATGTAGGCATTGGTACGGAGTCTAGGTACGCTACATGTACTATCTCTCATCCTGCACATTACTAATTCGAGAATGTTTTATTCTATATTATAATTTAATATGTAGTTTGTAACATATAGATACCTATGTAGATGCATCAATAAATGGATGTACGTATTTTTTTAATTTACACGTCTGAGGGTATTAATTTATTCGATTTTGATCCGTCTCCTATGCGAACAAAAATTGCCAATCGACAACCATCATAATGGTTGCCGGATCATTAATCAAAAATAATTAATCCTCCAAGTTCGCATTCGAGCTAAGGTGATGAGACGTGTAAAAAAATGGTAGTTTGTGCCTGTTTATCCCTCTACACGTCGTCGTAGTACCTACACAGATAGCTAGGTAAAATATCCTATCCTCGAGCTGAAATGACGCGCCTACCTCAATTTATACAACGTGATGAAGGTTCTCGTTGTGTTGTTAGTTTTTAAAGCGTTGACCAACCCCGTAATTACAAAACAATTTTCCAATCTAAAAAACACACACAAATTCAACCTGACCGAACTGTTAAAGTGTTGGTTTCATGTGGACTCTTTCAATATTTTTAAAGATGTAATTAAGATTTGATACTGTTAGTTTAACCTCCAGCCTCTGGCCATTAATAAGCAGGTGAATTGTTATTCGGTTTATTACGAGCACATGTCCTGGCCTGTGGGCGTACTGAAGTTTTTTCTTATTTTTTTCTTCCTCAGAATGTCCGAATTATCGAACGTGAACAGAATGTATTAAATTCATTAAATAGCTTCAACTCTATATGAATGGGAAATTAATTTTGATTTTTCATTCGTGCTTGTTTTTTCTCACAGTAATCTCGTTGACGATTGTTTTTAGCCAAGTAATGTGCCTAAGTATAGGTATATTATGTACATAAATAGGCGCAATACTCGAGCACCTATCTCGCTACAAACTTACCTTCACATTCACTTCTACGATGTAAGGGAATTATTTTATGAATGTAATCTGATTACTTGCGATAGAAGCTTAGGATACTTTTATTTTTTACATTTTTTATCATCATCTTACAAACGTTATAAGTTTAACCATTTCGTTAATTGGTGATAAATTGAAAATACCTACATGTTGATAATGGTACAGCCTATTACCTTTGTTTTTACAAACAATCGATTGTACCTATTTTTTGTTAACTGAAGCGTAAATTGCACCAATGTTTCGAACTAATCTTTATTAAACATTAATTCCGAACATAACATACCCAAATGTTCCATCTTCATACAACATATTATTGAAATAGTCGTAGTTGCCTGCGAACAGTTTGAAGGAGAAAGGTGTCACTTGACTTCTTCATATGTACCTACGATATCTATAATCGTTCACAATTAACGCGTAATATCCCATTTACAGTACCACCTCTCGGTACACGTATTACCTGTTTATTACTGTGAGCACATTACATGGGCAGGATGTGAACGAAAAACACATTCATCTAATTTTTGATCGACGATAAATACTGGCATGGTTTCATCGCATTACCAAACGCATAATTAAAAAATACTCTAGACGAAGAATTTTCACGAGTCGAACGAAAAGCAGAGGGGGTAAATAGCCAATAAACGTGTTAACAAGGTACCATTTTAATACATGTATAAATTATGATGATCAACGGAAATGTTTAAAAGGGCGTTAGTGAATAACTACACGAATACTGGTCAGGCGCCAAGATACCTGCTCGGTAACTGAGATGCACGGTAAAAAGAACAGCCTCGGGCAAGGGCCCACTGTGTAAGACCACAGGTAATCAACTACTCTATGATAAATATTCGTCGAACGTAATAGTAATTGGTTTACCTATTCGTGAATGAATCTTTTTTATGAATGGTTGTCATAAAAAAAATGAATGAATACGATACTCGACGTTAGAAACTGTTTCATTTTAGTTCATTAATTGTTCGAGGAAATTCCTGCTTGTTTGAAACTTAGTTATACCTAAAGCTGAAGTGAAGCCCATTCTGATCAATAAAACACCAACGATTATTTATTTAAAAAAAAAAAAATCGATATCGTGCTTCTTTGTATAAAAATTGGGGGATGAGGGTTGATTTTTGTTTACTTCGTAGGAAGTTTAGTGGTGGGTAAACAAAAAAAGTCAAAATTGTCTCTCGGAAGAGCCCTCAGACAAACGCAACATTGGGCACTGAAAACGATACTAAGTTAGATCAAGAATGTTTATTTCACTTTTTGATTTTAGGTAAATTTTTGAAAATTTAATAAAATCTCAAGTATAAGTTTATAACTTGGAACGTGGGTAATTTAGACCACCCAAATCCCATTTTTATTTTCCAGCTAATCCGAAGTCTGTAGAAGAAAATTATTTTTCTTCAGTATTTCTCAATTATTGTTCCTTCACCACTTGGAAATTAACATCATCAGCAGAAAATTGATAAGGCCTAGATACATTGGAAGCATTTCCAACAGGTAGAGTAGTTTTCCAGAGACGTTCAGAAGATGCGATAAAAATTTGAGATTCAAATAGATTTTGAAATTCTCATCTATAATTGTGAACATTTGCAATTCAAATGATATCGACCTCGCAAGTTAATAAAATGATGTAAATTTTGGAAACTACGGGTTCTTATTTTCAGCTGTTGGAGTTACTTTCCCGTCAGTATGAAGTAATTCAAGAATCTTGTAGAACAGTAGTGTTTTCCGGAATGCGGAAACTTCACATTCATCGGAAAGTACCAAAAATTGATTCTCGAGGTTACAGTTGGGCAGGTAACAATTCTTCAACTTTCCTACTTGAATGGGAGTAGTTCTTTATTATGAAAATCTTGGTTTTTAGCCTAAAATTCACCAAAAATTGAAAAATGACTTTTTAAAAATAGGTATCCAGCTTATTTTTAAGTGAATTTTTAGACGTTGAAATACCGAGAGATGGAAATCAGCGGGTACAGCAGTAAGGGGGAAATCATTTGTCCAAAGTTACTCAAGATTTCTTCATTACGATCTCTGTCCTGTTTAGCCTATTCACAATTCTGATTGGCCAAGATCTGAAACGTACAGATTCTTTCAGATCTCTGTTTAGCGAAAGAATAACTTCTACTCACTGACCAGATTTATATCTAGGGAAAGAATCAGAATTGGAAGCGAGAAAAATCTTTTAAAGCAGTGCACAGAACCAAAACGTAGACCAAAACCAAAATGAAAACCAAATAAATTTGATATTTGATTCGGTTTTGGTTATTGTTTTTTCTTTTCTTTTTTTGTGATTTCCTAGTTTTTTCATCTGAAGCCAAAAAAACTCTAAAAAGAAGGAAAAAACGGCTTTAGAATGGAGAACACATAATAGAAACATTGAAAATATGAAATAAAATTTAGTTTAGAACCGTGATTTTGGTTTTCTAACCTGCCAAAGATGTCAACAATCTAATCATCAATTTAAGTGGTGAGCCGGTAGAGAAACATTTTTCTTACAAAGTTTGTCGCATACACATTTTGCATATCTTCGTTATTGAAAGCGCAGCATTTGTTTAAGTTTTATGAGATCTTTCTGGTAATTAAAATAAGCAAATTTTGTGTATAATCAAAAGTGCTGCCAAAGTTGCCTACTGCTAGGTACTTTATTCAAAACCACGTTTTCAGTAAATTTTTGGTTCTTGAAATTTTACGTAAAAGGGGGTGGGCGAGTAATGGGGCCCTTGACCATGTAAGCTACATGGTCGAAGAATGAGGAAATACAAAATTTTGGAAACAAAATAACTTGAAAATTGAAATATCCTTTTTATAACCAAAACCAAGACCTAAATCAGGACCAAAATATTCTGAAAACCAAAACCAGAACCTAGACCAAAACCAAAACAATATCAGTAACCAATATATTTTTCGGTTTCGTGCACTGATTCAAAGTGACACTGAGTTTTTGGACAAAAATGTCCGTAGGTAATAAATAGGTACTACATACTTGATTTTAATTTTAAAATGTTCACAAATTTCTTTAAAACTTTTGAAAATTGTTGAAGTAAGATTCAAGATAAAGTTCAAAGTATGTGCACGATTTTATGATTCGATTGATAGAATTTTACGCAGGTACCTACCATGCATTTTCGAATTTTCCAAAATTACATACCTACATGCATCGGAACCCTGTACGGTTATAAAGTAGGCCCTATGATAGGTATGATTCATGAAGAACTATTTTCATCTATGAGAACGCCATCGTCATCATTTACACACCTAGGGAATTATTAAAAATCGATTTGACAAAAAATGTTTACAAGACAAATAATTATAAGTCTATTCTATGTATGTTTTATTATACCTACCTGATCAGCTTTTCAATTTCAAAAATTGTTATGAAAATTTATGCTTTAATCACAAGTTAAGCTAATGAAGGAATAAATTATTAAAATGTTGACATATTCCGTAGTTGTCAGAAGTATAAACATAAATGCCTATATACGCAGTTAATACGCATTAGATACAAGTCATTGGCAGATACGAGTACGTATTGTACCTAGATCTTCGTATAGGCTGTGCAGAAGGGAATCTCTTTAGCCGGCTTGAAAAAGAAACGCGAACAGGCTATGAACCAAGCACCTATACCTTTACATGTAGGATTTTAACGGTAGCAAATCTGCATGACCATATAAATGCTGATGAAACAATAAGGTAGCAATGTTTTATATTACTTTAACAAGTTGTAACTTCAGAAAGTTTATATAAAAATGAAGTGAAAAACGATAATGCAGATCTATTTAGAAGCGAAGTACGGTAGCTGAAACAGACTATCAATGAAAACAACTCCGGAATACTTTATGGCTTCACGGCTTCATGTCTCGTATGATGATTTACTTGCGTGGCTCGTTTACGAGTGCTCGAGAATTTATTCCATTTCTTTCCCTGTTTATCTATACTCATGCAATAAAATTTATATTGTGCATTACAAATCTATTTACCGTGATGTATAGCTTAGGAAAAGTTTTATTGTTGACCGTACTTTTGCGAGATGAACGTTCGAGTACATCTACGGCACAGTTCGAGTCCAATAATTTTTAATGTTTTCAAAGACACGGCAAAGATGAGGCAATGAATATGAACCATTGAAACGAATCAAGTTCGCATTTCGTACCCTACTACTACCTGTAATAGGTATACCTCATATTTAGTATGTCAATATACTAATTTAATTACAGGTCTAATAATTTCTAAGTATAGATACCTTATATGTTACCCGGTAGGTAGGTATTCTAGTTCTAGTGTAGTACCTAACTACCTGTGTAATGTATGTATACCTAATTTACAGGTACTCACTATCCAGGCCGGGTTCATTAAATATTTAAACACTATCTCACTTCTAAGTTTATCCCAAATACCATCCACCATCAGTAGGTACTTTTCGAGTCATTTAACAGACTCGTACACAAATTACATAGATCTATCTTCAAAAGCAAGTATTAAACGAAATTATCAACACGGTAACAAACCTCTCGAAAATATTACCTCTATAAGTATTACTAAGCCACTAAAATGACTTCATCCTACAATCCTTTTTACAAATTTGGATGTTATACCAGATAACCATCCTATAAAAAATAAGCATAATACGCGTAGTATACCTAACCTACCTAATATGAATCCAGCATCAAAAATAGGTAGTCCGGTATACGATTATCTTCATTTTAAATCGTGTAAACTTAATTTTTCATCAATTCGAAGTGAATGAAACTAATAAAAACACGATTTTACTTGACATTAAAACCGTGAAAATATAGTACGTATTAAAGATAAATTTTAAATAAACAAAAAAAAAACAGAATTTTTTGTCGGTAGGTAAATATACAGCTATTAAACCCTATTAAACCGACGGTAGTCTACCTTTAACTAGCAACGAAATTGTGTTATTCTTGATGATACGATCGTGTTCTGTTACCACGTTCGTAATGAAGATGAATGCTGTTCGATAAAGATGTTCAACAACTAGAATGTCAGCTATACAACTGTAGACCGACGGTATACGATATACGAATTTAGCAAGTCATAAAATGTTGTTTGGGTAACTAAAACACGACAGTTTTCATATTGTTTTTATTGATATTAATGAATTGAATCGAAAAACGATTTTCAAAAAGACAAACTTGTAAAATGTGTTTAGAGGTATCATCAGGTATAGTAGATATCGGTAGGTATTTATTATGAGTAAAATTTCATAATGCCTAAGGAACGGATAACACCCTTCTATCGTATAAATACCTATACCTACCAAAAAACTTACCTGAATCAGATCAATGTCATTTCGTTTCGTAACAAATTATCATGCTACAGCGAAAAAAATCGATCTAATTTTCTTGAAAGATTGCAATCATATTAATTGAAAAAGAAGCATCGCTTCTTTCTTCCTAATAGTGATAGGGGTGGTGGCGGCGGGGGGAGTTCAATGCGGCTAAAAAGTCAGCACCACCAAAGGGCACATCTAGGACCTATACTAAATCTACATACCAAATTTCAACTTCCTCGTTCAATTTGAGGAGAGTTATGCGAGGAACAAACCAAAAATGAGAAAACCTGACAAAAAAACCTTTTTGGGGGTTTTGAGAGGGTGGAATGAGGCTGAAAAGTCGAAACCCAACAACAGGCATATGTAAGATACCTACTAAATCTACATACCTAATTTCAACTTCCTAACTCAATTTGGAGTGGTGTTATGCGAGGAAGAAACCATCATATACAATGATATTAAAGACATATGGAGAAACTTTCGTTAAACATAAAGAAGCAGGGGTTGGTGAAACGGAGTTAACTCTGCACTGCGCATACATTCTGAGTTGATTTGCACTAGTTTTCGTTATAAACACTATTGACACGAGACAGTCAGTACAGGAGAGGGAGGATGATTCCATTTTTGCATTTTCCATGCGCATGCGCGTATACTTCGTATTTTTTTTCATCATTATCTTCTGAAAAGTATTGTATTTTTTAAGTTTCTTTATTTAAAATATCAAAATTTAATGGTTTTTTGTCCTATACTAGCGTTTTTCCTTATAGAAATGAATTTATTAATTATGTTACCTCTGTACATGGTATTCAGATGAGAGAAGAATACTGATATACTGATAATTTAAGCTTTGAGTCTGTCAGTGCCGCAGTGGTAAGGTTGTAGTGATGTGTTTTTCTACATGTTTTTGATTCCTCGCTATAAATATACATGAAAAAACAAACAAGAAGAAACCAAACTGTACAAATAAATGCATAATTAACTGAGATCGTATGATGGTATGAGAATGAGAAGTAATTTACGAGATCTTATGATGGTATGAGAAAAGGGAAAAATTACGACTAAAAAATGAGATGATAAAGTACGTCGTGAAAAACCAAAGTACACATGCATGTGTGTAATGCAAAATACAAAAAGGGAATCCTCTTCTCTTTCCTGTACTAACCGTCTCGTCTATTGACACGAATAGGTAATGGGAATTTTGTGAGTTTCATGTCATGCTAATAACGTGTACAAAACAATATGCGCAGCGCAAAGCGATAGTTTTATTTCTGACGAACAGTAAGTGTATCCGATATGTATCCATTGATATAAGATCGAAGGAACAAACCTAAAAAATGAGGAGAATGCACATCTAGCACCTATAGACACTGGAACTACAAGATACCCATCTACAGGTAACAGCGGTAAGAGAATTACAGTAAATCCCAGTACCGAGTTGATCATGAGGGTCATGACTATAGCTGTTAGGAGCGCTGTTCACTAAATCCCGTAAAGGCATGCTCTGAAATATCTGCATTTTGATTGGTTGAGATCTTAGTGTTTGTCTGAACTGTCGCAAAGTCATGTAGTCCTGATGGTTTCAGACTTGGTCAAGGGAAAAATCTGTTATCCTGCCAACAGTGCCGTGGGCTTAAAAAAAAGATTAGGACAATAATGTGGTTCATGACGTCATGATGTCGAGTTACTATGTCTAGCCCCCCTTTTCCTTAATAGATAGCGCTGTGCGCAAATGAAAATAACGAGAATTACCAGTAAAAATAATAAAAAAATAATATTCAAATTTTCATGTTCTTAACCGTTAGTACTCAACAAACTGAATATAGTGGTACAGAAAAAAATTTTCTGCCCCTGTCCCCCTCCACGTAAGTTGAAAAAAAACTTATTTCTTGAAAAATTCTGAGAAAATGAAAAATTGAAATGGAAAGAAGACTGCATTGAAAGTACTGCACTGGATGAGTAACATCACATTTTCCAAATTTTTCTCCCCTCTATTCAGTTTTGTTCCCCTCCACCAAAATTGAATGTGGGGGGAGGGGGATTGAAGAGAGATAGAAAAATTTTGAAAACATCATTTCACTCAATTAGTTACTTACTCTCAATATAGCTGTTATCTAATTGCAATTTTTCATATTGTGTATGATTCCATAAGTGGGTTGAAAAATGATGTGTGGAGGGGAGCAAGACCGAAGAGGAGTAGAAAAGTTTTGAAGATGTCATTTTACTCGCGTAGTTGACTACGTTCAATATGACTGTCATACAACTGCAAGTTTTCATTTGTTCAATATTTTTTCAAGAATCAATTTTTTTCGTATTGTGTGCATAGGGTTGGGGGAGGTTAAAAAGCTTTCCTTTGGTAATTTCGTTTATTTAGTCAAGTACGAACTATTTAGTACAAAAAATTCAAAATTTTTTTATTTTTGGTCTTTAGGAGTAATTCTTATAATTTTTATCTGTGTAAAGCGCGACGTATCGAGAAATTGGAGGGTTAAACATAGAAACTCGGTATCGTGACATCACGTACTAAATCACTATGGCAATCTTTTCTTTCTGGCCCATGACAGTGTTGGTAGGCTATGAATGGAGGTTTGTCTTCTAAACATTGTCCGGGATGCAGCAATGATCAACGGCTGTACAGGATAAACCCTGAGTAATTGTTTACTGGTTCCCCGTACTCTTGGTACCACCAAATGAGCATGTTGTAGTTTCGGTTTCCATACTAGGCCCCCTAATAAATGTACATACCGAATTTTAACTTCCCAGCTCAATTTAGAGGGGAGTTATGCAAGGAACAAATTCAAAACGTAAGAAATCCCACTCAGAACACCGCATTTCTAGATTGTTGGGTGCGCAATGAGTTTGAGAAGACGAAACCTTCAAAAGGCACATCTAAGGATCCTATCAAGTCTACATACCAAATTTCAACTGGCTAACTTAATTTGGAGGGGAGATAGGTGAGAAACAGTCCTTTTTTCAAGGTCAAAAAGATGAAAACCCTCATATCGCTCCACCTCATTAACCTAGGAGGCTGATTTTTGGGTATATTATACAACTTTAAATTATATATTGATTAGCTTAAAAAGGAAAAAATTTTGAAATATTGGTCTCTCAACATCCCCTCTCTCAAATCTGGATGCATTCAATTTTGACCCGAAATTATTCTCACTCCAGGTAATCAAATTCGTCGCCAATTTAGATATATTCCCCAAATTTTATCGATTTTGATCAGTATCGAGCTGACCAAATAATTTTTTAGTTTTGGGGAGAAAAAATGAAAATGAAAATTAACATCTGACATGGTCAAAAATGATCGGAGTAGCCTTCTAGGACCCGAAATCGGATTTTGTTTGTATCCCTCCTCCCTCATCCGCCGTGGTTTCATAGGCTGTAATAACGTTGTTTTCATTGACAATATAATGTAGAAAATCACGCTAAAAAAGTACAGTTAAAAATTCAGCTAATTTGAATATTATATTTGCTTTTAAAGCTGAGTAAAGGGTTGACGTGAACATATCCTTTAATCAGAATTTTAAATATATAGATAGAAAAAGAAAGGAATTCAGTCTATCTCTTTGAAAAAAAAAAACAGCTCTATGGGCGAACAATCGAAGATCCATACTCCTACGTTTTTCATATTCCATATCAATAACCAAACTTTCAATAACAACATAAGTAAGTATATAAAACAAATAGATAAGTACCTATACCTAAGCATATCTAGTAATAAAACGATAAATGAATTTTACATTCCAGATTCGATTTTCGTGGGGATATAAGGCGCGATGTTCCATCCATCGCTGTCAAACAATTTATGATTGAACGAGTTCAAATGTTGACAGTGGCGCCTATGTACGATCGAGAAATCTAAGACTCGGACTCCCCACGGATAATCTTAGGCGGTCGTAAGATCTCACTATGCGCAAGGGTGGTTGTCTGACTATTAACTGATCACGTTTAATAACTATAAAGTCATAGAGCGTTAAAATTACCTCGGACGTAAGAATTTTTAATTTATTGCAACAATGCATTTACACGCTAAACGTGGGAAGAATTGCAGTACCTAGATAGTAGGTACCTACTTCAATATAATATAGGCTTATACTCGTATACATACGAACTTCGTTTACTTGTGTAAACAATTTCGCGTGTTCGAGATTCGAGTTTGCTTTATTTTATTCGTTTACTTGTTTAAAAAATTTCCACGAAATATTTGATAACTTATTTTAAACGTCGCTCGTATACAGTGTTATTCTCATAGTGTTAAAAAAATACTTTCATTCATTTTACGTCAAAACTACTCCAAATATTTACTTCAACATTTCAAAAATTCTGCAGATATTTTGAATTTGTCACTTATAATAGGTACTTATACAACTACAGATACTCTACCAAATATGTGGGAACATTACTTAATTTAATAAAATCGATGAAATAGAAATTTGTAGAATTAAATTAATAAGGCATAAGTTTGCCAAGTCACCTATAGTAATTACAGATTATTTTAAATACCAAATAAGTATTTGGATTTAATGACAATCAATGGGGTATAAAAAAATAAAAAATATAGTTTACTCCTAAACAATGAATACTACGATGATTTCTGCTAAACTGAAATAGGTATCCGCAATCTATGGGAAAACATGCCACGAGTTTGATATTCATACAAGTAAAGCTGTAAACAAATCAATTCCGTCGTTGCACAATGTGTTTTAATGATCCAACGAGAAATTTAACCAAAGCCAAAAGTGTTTACTCGATGATTAAAATAAATTTTAATGTAAATAGGCAGTTAATATTTAGGTAGATATTAATTGTAGATACCTGTACAACTAAATTATTTAATTGGCGAGTATAAATAATTATAATAAGCCTATATCAACACCGTAAGTTAACAAATTAGTAATCTTACCAGTAAAAAAGTTTGATAGGTAACTTAGTAGAGGCAAGATTTCAATAAACAGATAAGTAACATTTAACGTATAATTTTGATGACGCTGATGAGGTCAAATCGACCACCCGAAATCTGTGATTTAATTATTTAGATAACATGTATTAGATACGTACATTGTGATTGAACGAATAGATACAAATTTTATGGATTGCTTTCACTTTTATTCCTATACTTCAACTAAGTAATTGTAGGTTTTAATACAAAAATTCCGTATAGGTAAATATAGCTGAGCTTTTTTAATACCTAGTCATACTACTTTGATTGAATGAGTGAGTAACGACTAATGACTAAATAATGATTATGAGGATAAATGATACAGCATTCAAAAATTAGGAATACATTTCATCCTATTAATTAACTTGAAGAAATACAGACTAATGCTATAACATTATAGAAAATATCGCTCTAGGAATTGAAGTAAACGAATGATTTTTTTTCATTGCAAAATACGCAGCACTTATTCAGTCGTAAGATGTACGTAGGATTTCATGGGTAACTTCGCATCATACTTTTGGTGTCTTACTGAAAGAGGTAGATAACTCATAAGCTAAATGCACTGAGGTAACGTAGATGCAGAAGAGAGTAGCGCAGTGTATAAGAGAGTGTACCTAACTTCGTTAACATTTTTCAACATTAGCCCAGTATGATTAAAACGAATAAGTTTGAAAAATTTATAGGTAGGTAGCCTATCTGCCAATTTTTAAATCAAAAATTGTAGATAGTATGAATAATCTATTAAACTACATTTATACGTTACGTAGCTAATCGACAATAAATAACTCGAATTTATTTTGAAGATTTAATCATCCTTTATTTTAAATTAAAAACTATAATGGTGTTATCAATACGTATGTAAATAGTTGAACTTGAATAGGTACATTCGATTTGAAGGTTGGTGCCGCAGTATAGGGTATTCTAATGGTATTCTAGAAGACCTCCTAGAGTGTGCATAAACCCGCGCGGTTTTCCGCTGCAGGCGAATCGGTAGTGCTAACAAACGAAAACTGATTTTAAAACAAAGTTAAAACAAATGAAGGAGAAAATATTCGCAGCTGGACGCATTTATACCTATATTTTAATCCGACACCACGGCACCGTTTATTCATATACCTGAAACGTCTTTTCCGCACACATAAATAAGTCACTTCGGAAAATTATTCCCATCCAGTGTCGTCTTACCTTTAAGAAAAAAGGGTTGTCGATTTTAATTTTTTATTTAAACACTGTTCGCAGGCGTAGTGTTATTCTGTGGCCTAAAATTATTACTAACACAAAAATGCTGCACCTGGTAAGAATTGGTAGGAGTGTTCGTCGAGATAAACATTATTCGATTTAGGTACTAGTGGTATGCTGATAATCATCGATAATCGATTACCAGTGCAGTATTTCTGCTCTATCAATTTTTTTTTCTCAAAATAAATAAAATTTCATCAAAAATTAAACCATTTGATCACTTTACTGCTCTAATAATTTACAATAACTACACATACAGACAACGGAGCATAGAATAGTTCCAAAAAGTTGGATAGTGAATAAAGGCATAATGTCGTATCAACAATTATACTTGTCAAAATAAAACGAAATTTGAACTGAAAACCAAAAAATTGGGTTTACAGTATGGGTAAATCAAAATCTAAAGCCTTAAATTTACAGTTAACGACAATACAGTAAAAATGACAAGAAATTGGAAAATTATGAACGGAATGTTAGAAAGTAAGGATCCTATTGTAATGAGAATATGAATTGTGCTCTCGAAACAGAAAACTTCCATGAGCTTCAGAACTTTAAAAAAAATTAAAATGTAAATAGATTTGTATATACTAGATTGATATCACGAAATACAGAGACAAATGAAAATTTTCTTCGGTTTGTCCCCTCTTTTGAAAAATTCCACGGTACGCCACAACTGAAAAGAAAAATTCAAATTGGTAAGAATAGCCAGTCAATTCGATTGAGGGTAAGAAATTATAAAAAACCAGCAATAAATTCATAAATTGAAAATATAAAAAAATTATTCACTATTAAACAGCTTTAAATTATCATATCATGTGCTGTTCTGCTACAGTTATAGTCATTTCATTTTGTGTATAATGGATGTAATAAAAACATGAGATTACCCTACAAAAATGAGAAAAAAAACCTTATCGTATAATATTGTACACACACCCACTACGTGGACGTGGTAAATACAACTTTTATTGTTAGAAAAAAAATGGAAACAAAATTCAAACGATTGAAAATAATTATTTTTGAAAAACATCAACATGAATAGCCAAAATTAAAAAAAAAGTAAAAAAACATTTAAATAAATGAAAAAGAATGTATTTACGTAGCTAAGTAAAAAATAATTACACAAAATTGAGTTTTGCATTTAAAATCGTGATGGCAAAACACTGGTAAATTAAAAAAAAATAATAATAAAAAAGGAGGATTCTTATCACAAATTAAGCATACAAGTACGGATTCATAAATGTATAAATTACTACCGCTTTGATTTAAAAATTACTAAAAATTATCTAATTACAGGGCATTAGTGTTTATAGGTGCAAACCATTCACGATCTTTTATCGATCTCGCATATCGGTTTCAACCAACGAAGAGACGTCTTAGAACAAATATCAAAAGTTCATGACTAGGAGGTAATTAATGGTAATTTTCAAAAGTTGATAAACTTCAGCTCAAGTATGATATTTGGGTTTTGAAAAATGTAAGAAAAATTTATCTCCTCAGAAACAATATTCCTACTGAAACGCAAAGGCGGCAAATATTTACAATTTTTTAATATTTTGTTTTCCAGTTTAGTCAGACATAATGCTCGTACTATATTCTCGACAGTCTAATTAAAAAAAAAATTGTTGAATCTATTCTATAATATGCTATCCTGTTTTCAAAATATAATAGGTACTGGAGTAATGCAGAATATTATATTCTAAATCATAAGAAACATAAATGTAAATCATTCCCATACCACTTTTTCTTCATCATTTCACGAATCTAAGGTCGTAAGTTTTATCTGGATCGTAGCATAAGAAAGCAATCTCACAAAAGGCTCCTGGACAATTGTGCAAAACGTCTTCCTGAAGACGACGTGACTCAAACCAAAATTAGACGATTTCGGTAGATAATCCGGACCTGCTTTCTACGATCGATAATCTGTATCAAAAGTGAAAAAAATGAGCAATGTTGAAACTTTCTAAAAAAGCTAAAAGTTTGGTCGAACGAATGTATTTGATTACCACGAATATAACGTAGATTCTTTAACTAATGCATACGAATCGCCATCGCCTATAAATGCAAAACATAACAAGCATCGAAAACATTTGGGATGAAATCTATGCTCAGCAAATACCATAACTGGACCAGTATTCACCTATGATTAAAAAAAGAAGCATAAAAAAATACACAGTATTTGAATACAAACTACTTTAGTATTTTATCTGTGCACAGTTTTTACAATATTCGGTATACCTTGCCCAATAATCACGTTCGCAGAACAACGGACCATTTTTTCGATATACCAATTTGATAATGAAATGCCATATGCGACACATCTATTATATAAAAATAATACAATAAATTAAAAATATTCAAAGGTACACCGGTGATAAATGTTTACCTGAAGTAGTTGGAATGCCAATATTGATCCAAAGCATGAATATAATCATCATCAGTAATGATATTGAGACTCCTGGCACAAACTGATAAGTTGTCATCTTCATTATCAGATTCATTACATTCTGAAATATGCATCAGCGAATTGATTATAATATCAAAATATGCACAGTTATATTATTCCCAATATTCCATAAAATTAGTTCAAACATACTTATAAAGATTACCATAAAATTCTCTGTTTCATTATTTATGACTCGCCAGGGTCGGAGGATCGAAAATATTCATATTTTACTGATAATTGATTTCAACCCTTAACATGAGGAATGAAAACTATGGTTGAAAAACTTGGATTTGGGAAAAGAAGAAAACTGTATAATGTAGCCTGATTCTCAACTCAACAGACGGATAACTACATTTCAATTTTGATAATTTTCAACTTATTTTTTCAAACGACGAATAGATAATAATATTTACATTATTCATTCGCGTACGATGACTTCAACGATAAATGGTAAAAATATTTTCAAGCCTAGTGATTGTAAGTTATCATCAATCATGTCCATCAGTTACAATTAACGTGTCGTGGAATGCTACTATGCTTCAAAAAAATTTTTATCTTCAGAAGTTCAGATCAAGGATCAAATTCAGATTTTTCATGAAAATTCAGAAATTGTAAAAAAGAATTGGCCTCAGTACTTCAATTTCATAACTGTACACCTGTAAAAATACTCTGTTCCAAAATTTACAAAATACTATATTTATTTAACGCACTCTACCGGTATTAAATAGAAGTACAAGTCCTCCAACAAACTTCAACTCTGTAACTTCAAGGAAAATTCATATGTTTATATGGGAAATTTTGAAAATGGAAATAGTCACCTGCTGGCTTCAGTGTTTCACAACTCTCTCATCTTGGTCTCATCAAAAGTTGTTAGCTTTTCAATCAATTCAATTGCGGTTGTGCGTTACAAATTGGAAAGTGGTTTACAATTTTTGCGAAATGAATCTGTAAGAATCGCGCGGAACAATGAAAAAGCGATTTTCTTCAAGCTCGCGATCTGCTACTGCATATGAAGCTGATGACGACGTGGATGATGATACTTTTTTAAATGCATCAAGATCTTCAAAAACATTTGGTCCATATGGAAAAAGTATGGGAATTTCAACGGATTCTTCGAGTAAAGCTACTTATCAACAGAGGTACGACAGTTTACAAGACCAGAAAACTCAGTTACTGAATCGAAGGGCGGAAATCGAAAACAGGACATTGGAATCTACTCAAAGATCTCTGAGTTTATTACGGGACTCGGAAGATGTTGGCATTGCAACTGCTGATGTAAATTTTCACTATTATCTTTTCTGAATAAGATAATGTTTCATTTTTCATTACATTGTAGCTTTTTACAATCATATTGCTAATGTGACTTGAGCCATATAACTCAATTTATCGCTTAATTAAAATCTTTTTGTTCCGTGCATTCGTAAATCAAACATTCTGTTTTCATTTTATCAGGAATTGAATCGACAACGAGAACAACTAGAAAATACAGATTCTCGTTTAAATGAGATCAATGAAAATTTACATTCTAGCAGTAAACATATTCAAGGGATTTCGGTAAATAGATGAATATAGAAAGTAGTATATTATTCATTGTGAATTGAGTTAATACGCAATTGCACTATTCAAATTTCAGAGCATTTTTGGAAGTTTGAAAAATTATTGGTCGAGCAGAAAATCAACAGATGATAAGGAGAAAGAAGGACGCGCACCTGTGAGAACCCCGAGATCGGTTTCTATGGACGCAACTCCAAGGTCACGGAGACATTTACAGAATGCCCTGGATCATGCTAGTACAAATATTGATGCAGACGAGCATCCAGGTATAATCAAATTTTCAACAATTTCTATAAACGCATGTAGATTTCATAATATATCGAAACTACGGTGAAATATTCTGTTCCCAGCATTACGTATCAGAGGTATCTCTTCTAGTCAAAGTAAGTCTTCCACAGAGTCAGCGGATTTTCAAGACGCTCTTGATCGTAATTTAGACGAAATGGTTAATTCATTGGGACGACTTAAAGGTAAACATTTTACAAAATATTCATTTCCTTCCACCTTTTGAGAATTAAAATTAATTTTATTAATGTCTAAAAGGTCTCGCGGAAGGCCTGGGTCAAGAACTGGATTCACAGAATCATTTATTGGAAGATGTTATCAGTAAAACTGAAAAGGCTGATATCAATATAGAAAGACAAAATAAAGATATTAAACGCCTGTTGAGAAAATAATATCGAAAGTTACTATGCACCCAGCTTTAATTAATTTTACGGCTTTGATGTTCCAGTCCTTTGTTATGTACCTCAAAGGTAAATTTTTTTGGATTTTCTGTCCAGCTTGTTGCGAAAACAGATTACTGTTCTGTTTTATGTGGTATTTGCTGTAGTATAATAGTTTGATATTGCTGCAATACGGGCATTGTATTTAGAAGCTGCTTAAAATAGATTTTATAACATCCAATTATTTGTAGAATTACTACTTCATGTTATCGTTTTCCTTACCATATTTTTATTCATCTTTGAGTGTGTTGATTTAACTAGAGTGTGGGCTCGAAACTTTTAGAAGACGTTTCAGTTGTGAAAGTTAAATCTTAATGAAATTTAAAATGAAATATTTTTATTCATAAAGATTTTAATTCTTCGTATAAAATGTAACAAACAAAATTACTTTATTGTACTGAACCAAGCAACCCTTCAAATAATGAGTACAATCCAAAACTTGACTATCCACAAATAATTTACTATCATCTTATTCGTAGAATTTTTATTCTATTTTTGTAGTTTTGTTTCTAGTTTTATTAAATTCATCAAGTTTTCCATCTGTTGTATATGAATTATGTATCTTTCATTTTCATTTAAAACAAAAAATTCTTAATTATTAATGAGGTATACGTATTAGCATTTTATGAATTATAGAAATTCTTAATAAAATGAATTATCCCCATGTTACTGGAAAAATCCCTTTGATTTTAAAAATGAATATCTACATTCTTTCACGCCGTCTCATGCGTAATTCTCTGTTGAGAAGATTTTAAAATTTGTCATGTCAAGAGTTCAACTTAATTAAGCACTTAAGCAATATCAAGTAATCGTATTCTGATTATAAAATATTCATGAATTTCAACACGTACAAAATTAATAAACTATTTAACGTCAGTAAAACTTATATATATGCTGAAAGGTAGTTTAGGGATTAAAAATTACTGGCGTTTAAGAAAACGGCGCTTGACGAATATGCTCAATCAGTTCGTTTGATTTTCACATTCTTCACGTTCAATTTTCTAGAAATTCATTTCCATTCCATTATAACTACTCTATTCGAATAAAAAATTTCTTTTTAAAAATTCAAGCAAGGCTGTGTGTATTACTTAATGACAATTTAATGGAATCAAATGGTTACAAGTATTTCATTTTGTTAAATTGTAGATGTTTTCGTTTACCATGGCACATTAAATTTATTTCAATTCATTTCTTGAAATTTTTTAAATCTTTTTTTAGTCGTCGAATAAAGGTTATTACAATGCTCATTTACCCCATAATGCGAGTAATTGCGTTACGTTTAAGAAAATTCTTTTAATTTGATGAAAAATTCTTTTTAAAGGTTAATTATGACAATGAAATAAACACTTACGTCGCCATTGGTGAATTTTGAATGTTACCTAACAAAAGGAAAGAATTATTTTTATACTTAGTAATTTTGCTGAGATAGCTGCTTTACGTAGACATTACGATATATCAGAAGAATAGTACCTGCGTGGCATCTTTTTTATTGATTGTGGGAAGAGGAAATACAAATTAATGTTCTGCAGAAGGAAAATTTCTCATTTAAGTTCGGTTATTCACGAATGTAAAACGATATGAAACCATTTGGGAAAGGAATTTGAGAATTACATTACGTCATTCGATATTTCAATTTCATCGGTTTGTAAATATTTTCACTCTATTATAAATTTATTAGTTTTTGAACGATTGATTTGTTGCTGTAAAATTTTTACCTTCAAAACCTTTGCTGCTGTTTAATGGTTTCTTCATGTACACGAGCATTAAGTAAACTACCATTTTTACTATTTTGTTCGTAAAAACGCTATGAATTTGAGAGCTGTTTGTTGATCAATGATCGTTGATTCTATGCTATTGTGTAAAAAAAATTTGAAATTTAACTAGGAATCACGGAAGAGTACAAACTTTTTTAATTGTTTTTTTAAAGTCACAATTTCATTAAACAATTACCTATACTCTTTATTTAAAGAAATGTTCTAAATTAAACGTTACAAAAATTGCAATGAAACGAAATGTTTTTCATTATTTACTACTTTTTGTTCGTCGTCTATGCTTTCATTCCATTTTTATGGTAGGAAACTCTTTTTCATTCCTAAACTTTATAGATTCGTGTATAGATGCGCTTTTAATATTTTTCTATTATGTAAGAATGAAAAATGTTTTTTCATACGTTTATTGATTTCATTGAACTTTAAAATCTTCACCAAAATATCTCGAAAACGTTTATGATATTTCTCAACATTAAATTATCAACATGTAAAGTAATAACATTATTAGTGATAATTGTTGCTTTTTGACAAAAACATCTTGCTATCTTTTCGATAATATTGGGTATTAATGATAATGTCATGGAAATTTACCCAACGCATAATATGTATGTTTTACCTAACATACCTTGAAAATTCTTGAAAATGCATTCCGCCTTGTAACGCTACCGGATTGAAAATTTAATCCGTTTTGCATCAGCATGCTAGAAGCTAGATTGCTTCTTGTTCTCGGTCATTGTGAGAAAAAGTTTACGTGATGGGTAACATACCGCAACCTTTTATTCTTTTTCAGTTGTATAAATCACGAGCACGAGCGTATTTAACTTTGAGAAATTCAATATC
Organism: Ferrisia virgata; assembly: GCA_900060175.1. Classification (NCBI taxonomy): domain Eukaryota; kingdom Metazoa; phylum Arthropoda; class Insecta; order Hemiptera; family Pseudococcidae; genus Ferrisia; species Ferrisia virgata. The sequence goes on along the minus strand of FIZR01024547.1, from coordinate 6,900 downwards.
ACTGATTAGGTATTACAATTGCGCAATAACTTCGCGAAGTACAACATCAGTATTATTTCATTTAGAGCGAATAAAATATTTAAAGTCAGTTTGAAAATTATCACCAAGTATGCTTAAACTCGTACACAGTTAGCATTTACACGATAAATATCACTTAACGAAAATTATTACGATGCGAACTGCTTTCAGAATTCTCGAACGATTGTTCATTTTTCCTTTCGTGTCACATTACTTACCTGTTCTTCTAATTTGATTACACGGTAAATCTGCTTGATAATAAATATCCAAAACTGTCTCCAAATATCTCATAATATGCGAATGATACGCCGATACTTGTATCTTGAGCTATCTATACTTTTTGTAGGAAATCGATGGTATTTTCCTTTGTAGTAATAATATCTTTCATTAGTTTAGTTTCTAGTGTTAATGGAACTGCATACGAAATTTCATCTTTAACTCACACAGATCACCGATTAACGAGCTCTCGCAATGGAAAAATACTTTTAAATGCTGTTTTTGTTTATCGTTTATCAGCTAGACTTATAAATTTTATTTATTTTCCGTTATTAATTACGATAATGCAACAGTTTTCGAAGAACTGTTAGAATATCACGTGTCGGAAATTAAACATGTCTTATGTTCGTTGAAAATCTAAGAAAGTAAGTAGGTATGTTTCACGATCTCAAGTGGAAATTTACTTAATACTTACGTATTACGCAATTGTTAGTATTAAAGAATCGACCAGAACTATGAGAGAAAAATGATAAAAAAAAAGATGAAATGGGCTTGGCAAAAGGAACAAAATCCAATGTAGTAATCGTAATCACTGACTTCTTTGTTCATAAAGATTAATATTCTCGTCTATGTACTTACCAAGATGAAATAATGTATTTTGTTCTCAATGCATGAAAGAATTATCATTGGATAATGTGTTTATTTGTACATAGTGCAATAAAATATTGTGTTCCAATTCCAAATAAAATCTTTTCAACTACTGAATTTCATTCAGCAGATGTAGGCCTACCACATAGATTAAATCAATACCTGTATGTATATACCAAGTCCAAAACGTCTCAAAAATAGGATTTTCCAATTAGGTACTTAGATTTCACTTCAGATAACGCACTACGTACATTTGATTGTTAGCCATCGCTACATTCCTTTGTTTTTTTCCTATCCATCTCGCTTATCACTTTTCATACTTTTCAAAACATTACCTTTTGTTTTTATGATGCAGTTGAGTTGCCCCTTGACAGCCTGCCACACTCTTTCGATGCGCCCTGAATGAATGGTAGATTAGGATTAGGAATCTCTTCTCATCAATAGTTCCTAAGAATACGCTTAAAGTCAAACAATATAAAGAAAATTCTCCTTTATTTCAAATCTTTTGTTTACTTGTAATACTTTTTGGTGTTTGCCACTTTTTTCAAAAAGCAATGTTACGAGTACAGTCTTTGGGTTTGCAAATCTATTATTTCCAATTTTTTTCAAAGCTGGTCTAAATACCTCGAAATAATAGTTGTCATGTAACCCTGTCACAATACTACTTCGCTGATAATAACGTAAAAAACACACCCAAGTGGTCCCTCCGCCACAAAAACCTTTCGCAAACAAAACACTGATGTATAGAAAAAAAAAAGGTTATTCGTCGGCTAGCCTGTATTTGTTATACTGGAAAAAATATTATGATTAAATAACGTTATTGTTTTTTTTTCTTCAAATTAAGGTAATCGCAGAGTTACCTACTATGTTAGTTTTTACCTGCAAAGCCATACAAAGATTTCCTCGTTTTTATTTTTTTATCAAAATTAACTATAGTAAATACGTACTCACCTGTGTAGAAAATAGAAACGCTTCCGTTGTTTTTTGCACTACCTTTTTGATGGCTTATTTATTTTTCTGAAGAGTACGACGCTTTCTTTATTTATACATACGAAGGGAATTTCGCAACAGGTAAAATTTTTACTTGATTGAATTATCGACTTGAATCGCCGCCCTTTACCCAGTCCTTTTCGATTGCTATTTGGTACATGATATATTTTTTGTTGTTCCAATTTAGAATGGCGAAACCTTATTTCATTTTATGAGGTTTTTCATTGTTCGAATATTGCGCAATCTCTAAGGATTTTTTTTTTCATAAATTACTATTTCTTTGTTCGTTCCCGGATTTTAAATTTGTTTGTAATTTATTTTGAAAATTTACTGTATGACACCTTCTCTATTACACACCTCACACAATTTCAATGCAAAAGTATTAAGCGGTTGGTCCTCAAATTCCGATTAGTCAATTGATCAATTAATAAATTGGGTAATTTTACTGAAAATTATTTCTTTAAGTAATGGAAAAAGGTACTAATCTACCCTTATTGACATTCATATTTTCTCAAAAATAATCTATTCGCCTTTTTTCTGCAAGAAAACTGAAAACTTAAAAAAAATTATAACTTAAATCGCGTTTTGCGAAAATTTGTTTAAAATGGCAAATTTTTAGCCTGGTTTTCTACCGTATTGTAAATGAAAACCAGGCTATTACAGTCTATCGACCTACGACAGTTGAAAGAAAGAATATCAACAAAATTCGTTTTAGTCCTAGCAGGCCACTACAACCATTTTGGGCCACGACAGATGTATGTATATTACATATTTTTTTTTTTTTAGAACTGAAAACCATTTGCTCAGCTGAATACTAGCCAAAATTAATCAAATTTGGGAAATACGCTGCGATTGGCGGCGGATTTGATAATCTGGATTGAGAATAGCTTCATATCAAAAATTTGTTCCTTTTTAAGCCAATCGATAGATAATGCAAACTTATATAACATACCCAAAAATCAGGCTCTTAGGTCATTAAGGAGGGGAATATGAAGGTTTCTCCCTTTTCCCACCTGAACTAGGAAGTTGAAATTTGGTATGTAAATTTAGTAAAGGTCCTAGATGTGCTTTTTGGTGGTGTCGACTTTTTACCCCTGTTAAACAATCTTTCATCGCTTTGCGTTACTTTTTTTAAACCTTGCAATTACTCTGAAGGCTTTTTTTTTCACTCTTTTCTGATTTCTTGTGCTTCAAAAAGAAAATTACATCCTGATTCATACGACTTCAGTTTACACACTTGATATCCTTGCATTTTAAATCTATATTCTGAGAATAGCACCAATAAGCATCGAGAAAAAAGGTTTAATAGGGGTGCTTTCTGTTTATCTAGGGATGTAGATTTCATATACTTACGGTTTTGTGATAATGTAGAAACAACGACATCAATATAATGGACCGAAATAATTTCATTTATTTTTTATTTACAGGTCTATATTCTTGCTTCGCATCACGCGTATTTTTAGTGAAATTTAGATAGACCATAGGTACGTCCATGATCTTGAGAAGTAGGAGTGCCTTATTGTAAGTAGAATTTGATTCCTTGTCAAATATAGTAGTCGCTATCATGAAAATATTCGATATTACTAGCTGTACACGTTTACGTATACGTGCATGTGTGTTTGATAAATTTGTAGCTTTATTTCATTCTGATAATAATAATTTGTAAGCCACAAGGCCGAGAACAAATACTGAGTAATTCCTTTATATTACATTTTATCAATTATCACAGATGTATTTGTGTATGTAATGTATGCAATCTATATTATATGCATTGTGTCTTCCGCGGTATATGTAGCTATACCTTTCCTACGTACATTATAGTCTTAATAAATTACACTTTTACGATAGCTTAATATTATTTAATAATAACGTAATTAATAAATAATGGCGTCAAGGTAGCACCATCTTAAAAACCTTAAAATTTATAGGAACATGAAAAAAATAATAAAAATATACCTATTTTTATACAACGATTGAAAATTTATCAACCTATTTACATTGGATTATTGCGTCATCAGCTGATGAAAACTTCAGATCTTCATATTACCAATTACTTGACCTACTACGAAATAGCTAGCAACTGATTAAAATTTATGTGTGTAGTTAGGTAGTAAATATAAGAACATCAAAGATTTTTGTGAACGAAGGCTTTTGCCTTTTTCAGAGCATATTTTTATCTTGATTCCTGGTTATGGTACCTAGATAGTAGTTACATACTAACAAAATTTTTATAACCGAGTATAATTTACCAAATTTTGAATTCAAAGAATTACAATTTGAAACTAACTACCAAAGATATATTAAAAATTCAATTTTTGTAATTTTTTCAAAAAATTGCCGAGAGAAGAAAAATTTACTACGCAAGTGACAATAAAATATTTCAATGTTACCGATTTTTGTTTTTATTTGTATTAGTTTTGAAAAGTAGAATATACATTTGATTAAATATACTTAGAAGTACAAATTATTTATTTACAAATACCTAAATATTTATAATTTATATTATTAAGTCAATTTTTGTGTAAATTTTCTTCTTTCCTTCACCACCTCCCTACTTTTTCAATACTTTCTCTTTCCTTTTTTCTTCTCTCGTTGCTTTCTTAAAGCTTGGCAATTTATTTATTGCAAAATGACAGAATTTTAAGTACCTACTCGTATTTATCATACCTATTTCTAACATTTTTTTTCTTTTTACAATAATAACGTAGGTACTGGTGATTAATTCGAAGTTTGTGTATTGCCTGCCCAGCATAACTTGAACGGCCCACCTACTAAGAGAGTAAGCAAAACGCTTTACAGGATTTCTAAGATTTCTAATTATTTATAATGATGACAAGTGTTAATAATATTTTTTGAAGTAAATTCGTAACAATGCGATGAATTAAAATTAAATAAATTGCTTGCCATTTAAAGTTGGTTGAAATAGCAAAAATGTGCCTTTTATCAAAGTTCATTGTCTTTTACTCATGAATTTCGACCTTAGGAATACCTGTATAGTTACGATTTTGCTTTGCCGTGGACTAGGCGAACAATTCAAGGTATATGGGGCTGACAATACTCTTCAAAGGATACATTTTCTTAAACTAACGTCAACACTCGCCTGACCTGTCGCATGATACAGTCATTTTGACATGTAAACAGTAATTGAATTACAGTTCAAAGTACAAATTTTGCTTATCTTTCATTCTTTCTATTCACAGTCACAATAACTAATATACCCTTATATTTGGCTATTGAATCAGATACCTAACATACATAAAAAAAAAAAAACAAACAATAAATCTTGAAAACGTAAAACGTACGTAAATTTTTAACTCACTGGTCACACACGCTTACTTCTCTTTTTTCTCGAGCGTTAAACAAAAGAAAGATCTACCTGCATTTATGAGTATTTCATAATTTCTTAAAATATTGACTAATATCCTACCCAAGTCGCATTTATAAAATCGTAGAAAATAAAAACATATATTTTGTACATTGTTACCCACAACGATTGCCAAGTTTTTAAATATTTTAAACAATTTACCTTTATTTTTTCCAATTATAAGGTGTACGGATTTTTATTGGCTTAGCTGTATTTGTATCTACTTTACGTTTATGTTTTAATGGTCCAGTGTTGTAATGATTGTAATATTGCGAGGTATTAGGATTCGACGAGGGCGACGGTGTGACGTTTCTCGTATTTTCTTGAATATTCTTTTTGCTACGAATGAAAATCTCTCCATCTATATCCAAATCTGAATTTAATTTTGCTATAATCAAGTCGAACTGGTTATTCAGGCTGACGCGAATGATATTAACGCATTTCCCATCGTGGCTAATCACGTAATTCGTGGGGCATTTGAATACTGGAGTAATGAAAACTGATTTTGGCACAATCTTACGAGATGAAGGTTCGTCGTCAAAGTCTGTTGCGATGCGAATTTTACGGATGTGCGCAGTATGACAGGACTGCCATAAATCTATTGCCAATAAACTCATAAAAAAGTACAAGGTGTACAGATCCATGGAAGCACTGAAAAAAAAAAACAATGTTGATTAATTAAACTGATTATTTTCATTTTTCATTTGTCAAAACGCAGATCTCTCCCAATTCAATGTAAAAATTGATTTGAATAAGATCATAGGCACCTAAATAATTGCGCTGATGACATACCATTTGCAGTAGTTAAAAAAGCAGGCCTGGTTTAAAGGGGGCTGAAAGTTTAAAATCCTGCTCCAATTAGAGGCTTTTTTTTGGTATTTTAAATTAATTTTTTTAACAGTACAATTTTTAGTCTGCAAAGAAAAGTGTTGAGTATGAAAATATAGAAAAATTTTTTACTCTCGCTTCAGCAGTCAATTATTACTCATTTTTGATGTTTTTTCCTATCTGCATAAAATTACTCTAAACGTTGACCAATCATTCAGTGCAATAGTGTGGAGTTGAAGGTATTTTTAAATGAAAAATTCCGCACTCTGGGGGCCTGAACTTTCTAGAACATGTGTAAATTGACCAAATTTTTACAAAAATACATCCTTCTGCCATTAAAAAAGAATTTTTCGCAATAATTTTTATCCTTGCTTCACTTTGGCATCCACAATCTTACTACTAAAATCATTGTTATTTGAGAGGGGAAAAAATAGCATTTGAGTTGAAAATTTGTTGATTATAATCAATATTTTTAGAGGTTTTCTCTGCCTTTCCTAAAAAAATCTATATTGTGTTCTTGAACATTATTTTATAATAAATCGATTTTTATCCTAAAAATTTTGAGTTTCATGAGCCTACAAAATGAATGAAAAGTAACAGGGTGAGGAGCTACTAAAAGGAAAACATGCCTCATATATTCTTAATCCAGGCCTGCAAAAAAGAGTTAAATAAATTCATGGATCATGGACCTTCGACACTGTGTTGGATAATTTGAAAAAAATTGATACGTAGATAATATGAGACAAAATTCTTAAGTACTAAATTTGTAAACCTGTGATCCCCGTTTTTTTTTTTTTTTTTTTTTTTTTTTTTTTTTTTTTTTTTTTTTTTTTTTT